>JASANG010002002.1:0-157121 GCA_030248215.1 Enoplolaimus lenunculus
ATATTCGTTAATTTTCGATAATTTTTAATGTAAAGTATAACCTTTTTAAAGGTTGGGCAGCGAGTAAAACATTATAAAATGTTAGCAGAAATTTTTGAAAAAGGTCAAATTGCCAGAAGAATACTATAAAAGCCGGAATTTTGAATCTCTGGGTGGTTCTCGTCTACTTGGATAGAGGTGCTACCAGTCAGCGAAGTGTTTTGAGCGAGTTGTTTCGAGTTTGCTTAAGATTTCTGGCAAATTTGAGATCCCCTGAAGGGACCCTGACCTGTTTTTTTTGTACTGTTTGTCTCTGCCTTGTATTTCTGGTACAGTTGGAAGTGCTGTTGTTTTCCTAAATTCAGTATTAATAAACTGTTCGCAGGGAAAAAGAAATAGATTTGTTTGGTTTGTTGTAACCTAAGTACTATATTTGGAGGTCCCACCGAGACTAACCCAATTTTTATCTGGGTAGTGAATTTGAATCCCAATTTTCGAGCCTGAGTGCTACCAATTACGCTGAGAGCTCCAATTTTACAGTACGGCAGGGTACAAATTAAGGAGTGGGGGAGTCTTAGAGTCTAGTGACGAAGACTCTAATTTTTCGGAGCCTGTTGCAACCCTTAGCGGATTAGTTGCGAGCGATACGAAAAATATGGAAGCTATTAATCGAAATTTAGTGCAATTAGACACGGTTGTAAAAGATTTAGCTACACGCCTAGACGAAGGCCTAAGAGATTTAACGGAGGATTTTGATCAAATCTCGCAACGTGTCCGTTTAGGGGCTGATACAGACTTGGCCGTCTCGTTTTATCGGGGAGATTTAGCTGGTTCTGACTTTAAGACTTGGATTGAGAATTTTAACACGTATTGTAACGCTAGATTGATAGATGACGAGATGAAGTTAAAGGTCCTTCCCGCATATTTAAAGGACCGCGCCAGAGATGCTTATGAGCGAGTGCCTGAGCAGTCTAAGCATAGATTTCCGGACTTAGTAACGGCTTTAGAAACCCAGCTAAATACCCCCGAATGGGCAATGTATCATGAGGCTGCCCTAGAGCAGCGACGGCAATTAGCGGGAGAGAGCGTTTCAGCCTATTTAAAGGCAATTAAGCGGGCATGTCGTAGTTTGTATCCGAACATGGATAACGCTGCATTTGACCGCCGCGTAATTAATAGATTTTTCGGTGGCTTAAGGCCGTCTAGCGCTAAGTTAGAAGTTTTCCGAGACATGCCAAAAACGCTAAAAGAAGCTGAGGATCTGGCGCAGCGCTTAGACATGCAGTCCGTATTGTGTGGTCAAACCGCGGGCGTTAACCAAGTGAATGCATTGACATCGGGGGCAGAAACTATGCAGACTTTGGCACGGGGGGTTCAGTTATTAGCCGATAACCAAAAACATTTAATGCAAAACGTTCGTAAAAATCGAAATTTTAGTCAAAACCCAAGAAATCGTGCTGGACCCGCCCCAAATCGAAATTTTACCGCGAGAAATAACGGAAATAATCCGAATCGAAATTTTGTACCGAATTTTTCACCTCGTGGTCCCCGTTGCTATAATTGTGGAAAAATAGGACATATTGCCATGGCCTGCATGTTACGTAACGGTAACTTTACAAGATCGGGGGGTCAGTATCAAGGTACGCCACGGTTTGGAAACCCAATTAACCGAACTTATGGTTATAGACCACAATTTAATGCACTTCCACGTCCCAATATACCCAACATACCCGCCTTACCGCCCGCCCAACCCGTTAAGAATGTAGCACCAATTTTCTCGTAAAAATTGTAACGTTCCGACCAACCACATAATTCTTCGTAAATTCACATTTCGGGTAATTATTTTAAGCCAATAGTTTAACTTCGTTCAAACTGTTATTTCGAATTCTTCGAAGTTGAGACTATAAGAACTCAAAATTATTTAAGAAATACCCCCGCACTACATATCGATCGGTTTGCAAAAATCAAATATATTCAATCATACATTATTTGCAGTTCAGTCAGTTTAAATATCAAGCCGCAACCTGGTCTAAAGCAAAAATACATTTCCCGAGTCGCTTTGAAACGATTGCGCATATATACTACGAGTCAAAACATCGCATCTAAAAATAACAATATCATAGACTAAACAGTGGTTGGTGGGTGAAGCATGCAAGAGCTTGTAAGCAGCACAAAATAACAAAGAGATTCTATAAAATAGGGGCACAGCCAGTAGTTAAGCCAAATATGGTACTATGATATAATTAAACTGAAAAAGTTTTTTTATAAAGAGTTCCTTTAAAATTTATTATTTCTATAACAAAATTGATTGTAGAACATAAATTGTTAATTCCCCCACTGTATACACCCCTGTTCTATAACGATATAGGCACTAAGTAAATCAATCAGTATTTAAAAATTACTACAGCTTCCCGGTACTATTTAAAATTTTGTCCTAATTTTTGCTTTTCGCCCATTTCATTGCGTTTTTCAGTCACTTACCCACCCCTGAGATCCCTATACAGCCTGTACCAAAACCGGTTGTTGCAATTATTACATACCGAAAATTATATTGGAACGGAATTTACAAAACTATCACCCTTATTCATATACGCAGCTAAACTTTGCCCATCCTAATATGGGCTGAATAATTAGGCTCAGGTTAGTTTTTTTGATGCCTACCTACACTGAGGCTGAGGCGGTAGACTTGGCCTTGATCCCATACTGAAAACAAGTAACTTCCAGTATTTGTATCATAATTGCACCAGCGCTGAATTTGAAAGCAAAAGGCTTGCGAAAGATATTAGCTTTTAACCACTTCTAAACATTTTTTACTTAAAATAAATAATACTACCAAGAATGGATGATCACTCTTTAACAACAGTGTGCAACTGCCCAAATTTGTGTGGTGGGTGAGTATTAGATGTTTGAAACGCAGAATGCGCATGCTTTTAAAATTTTAAACGGAGTTAGTTTACAACGGCAATATTTCAAGTGAAATTGAAGAAATCGCCAAACTTGATCCCCCCTTTTAATTAAAGAGGGGTAGGCCCAATTCGCAACCTGCGCTGGGTACATAGTATTCTACACAGAATGTATCCAGTTGCACACTCTTGTTGAGACAATCATTCACTCATGATGATAATACTAAGAAATCACTTGTTGATACATTGCTCAAAGCCAGTTTTACGGTGCTTTCCTGTAAACGTAAAACAGAAGTTATTTCTTTAGCAAACTCAAAATAACTTTTATTTTCGCTACTCAAAAAACCTAAAACGGAGGTGATTTCTTTAGTAAACTCGAAATAACCTTTATTTTCGCTACTCAAATAACAACTGAACCTTTAACAACAATATTAGTGGTTTTATGCTACTGTAGTGACCCGAATAACAAGGGGGGACTGCTGTTTATTTGGCGTCTCCAGAGGGCACCCCCCCTTGTTATTCGGTTATGGACTGTTATTTATTTTTAACCCACGCTCTGCCATCCTTCGTTAGTAATATACATCCGGTACTGCAATTATCCGTTGAATTAAACGTTTATTTAACTTGTGTCAATAGCTTGAGCGATAATACAAGTATATACTTAGGAATATACTTTCAACCTTTAAGTACGTTTTAATGGTTCGAACTCAAATTATTTTAACCTAGAGTCATTTATGTGCTACAATTAGGGTTAATTGACATTTATGGACTCTAATTAAGGTTTAGGGACTCTATCCGCTTACGGACTCTTATTAGGGATACGGACTCTTATTGAGTCTGACTCAAAATGAGGACCGCTCCCCTCTTATTATCCCCTCTTATTCGGGTTAATACAGTAAGTATTTAAACGAAATAATTCTGCAATAAAATATGTATTGTACATTTCGTCATGTGACAAATACCAAAGCTTTACGCAAAAGCGTTTCACCCGTGTTTCATTAATACTTTCGCTTTGTAATTCACCAGCGTTAAAGTTGAAAGCATAAACGCCTGCGAGAGACATTCGTTTTTAATCACTTATTTTTTAGCTAAAATGCTGAATAAATAATACTAGGAATTCAATTGTTGATATATTACTGATAGGTATTTATTTAGCAGCCAAGGGGGTCGTTCGTATACAAAGTGAGGAATTGCAGTATACACGCCTTAGTGAAATTTATGGAGGGGGTAACAAAAATACTTTTAACAGATTTTGAATAACCTATTGGATTATAAATATATTTCCTGTACGTGAAATTATTCATTCCCAAACTGTAATCTTAGCTACGACCACGGTAGGCAATTATCAACATGTAATGGGGGCATTTTTTGAAACCCAACCTAGGATGCAACCGGAATTACAATTTACCGAAACTGGATCTGGAAAATGAAAAATACATGCCACTGAAAAAAATTTATATTAATTTTCTATTTTGCAATATTATTGCTGAAGTAACCATAGTTGGTGATAGGTAATCACTTCATCTGTTGTATTTCAGAGTTTCATAATCCACAGAAGCGAAATCTACCTTCGATGGTTTATTTTCGGTGATTGTCAAGATTTGCATACTATAATAATGAAATCTATTCAGTTTTTGTCATCCTATTTAGTAAAATACCTTAATTTCCGCCAACCAAATTCTAATACACGAATTTTTAATTCCGGTAACAATTCACCGGAAGCGTAAGGTTAACAAATGCCGAAACCGGAATTTCGGTTGCACCCTGGTTGAACTTAGCAACATCAGACAAAAATGGTATACAAAAATTCATCTACACCCGTTTGATGGTCACTCTTAAAAATTAAATTATAAACTCGTCCCTCGAAACCAGCAATGGGACTTCGAAGGAATAGGACAAATAGAAAGCAACATCGAAATAACGACTAAACTGTTATTTCACAAGAGATCAAAAAACCATGTATAGATAAAACCAAGGCTCCGCTCTCGGGACGTGCTTAGTAGCTAAGTACTCCAGCAAATTTCGTTGCGGACCACAATACTATGATCGAACTTACAAACGCATCAGAATTGTCAAATGCTAACATATTTAGAACAGTAACAACCAATGCGACGCGCATAAATGCAGACATGATCCGATGATAATATATTGCAAGATCCTTATAATTATAAATATTTGCCGTTGTTATACTATAATTGCTTCCTATAATCAAGTATATATGTTGCAAACACAGAAAATACCACTTGAAATTATTATCATATGCTCAATTGGTTATATTTGCCATACCAACTTTTGTCAAAGAACAAAACATCCAGCTTAGGGTAGTTTAATTAATTACCTGTGTGCTTTTTCTTATTACAATAAAGCAGCTAAAATTTGTTCGGTATTCATGTTATTCGACCAGCTACTCTAAACACTACCTTAATAGGCGTTAGGATACACGAAAAAACAACAGACACCAAAAAGGATCTTGAAAGTAAAGGTATGCTAGGTTGCTAAGCTGTATATTTTTGATCATTAAATATATAATTTGCCTAAAACTGATTTCATGGTTTAAAGTGAGTGGCGGATCAAGGCTTTTTCGTATGGTCTCGCAGAATCCACTTCCGTACCCGAATTTGGCGGCCTCACTCCAAAAAGTACCCCATCCGACTCTAGCGAGTTCCAATGAAACCAACCGTAGCTATCAAATGAGTGTGCCTTCTGGCCATCGTGATTCTTTTAATGATTTCCGAGAAACAGGCTCTGCAATAATTACCAGGCTGCTAAATGCATAACAATTTATCGCTCGTTACGCATTAGGGTTGGAACCGGTCCATTAGGGTCCGGGCCCGGCACGGGCCCATAACACTGGGGCCGTACTCAAAATAATATTTCTGATATTTAAGAAAAAATTTCTTACATTTAAGAAACATAATTAGCAAGGTGCACTTGAAAAGTATTTCTGTTATAACAAGAAAGTTTTCAGAAAAGCTTTGAAATAAAGTCTCAAAACAAACGTGTCTCAATTATTTTTAGAAAAATTGTCTTAAATATCAGAAAAACTTTTCAGATTTGCCACAGAAAATACTTTTCTGAATAAATTCAGAAATACTTTTTGTGTGGCCCGGCCCACTTGGGCCCGGTCCGCGCATTTTATATAGGTTTAGTGCAGAAAACAAAACAAAACCACGATATATACATAATACTATTTTCCACATTTCACCAAATCTTGTTCAGTGCAGCTTCCTTAAGAGCCACAAGAGCTCCAACGACAGACGGTTGCAGCAAGCTTCGAATGCAGTTACTACGTTTCCTTCACTAAAACGCCGGCTCAGATTCGTCCGTAATAGTTTGTATATCAAGCACGCGTATAGTGAGCTTGGATAACAATAGAAGTTGCACTGTGCTGTCGAGCCAGTAACTAACAGATTTCTCAAATACAGCAGCAGAAACGTCTGCAGTTCAAGATTCAAGAGAACCAACAAGCTAACGTTTTACAACCGTATAGGTGCAAATTATTGCGATTTAGAAACAAAAACTGTCCTTCGAAATTTTTGCAGAACTTAACCCTACTTTTCAAAATCCTTGCTACGCCATGACCGCAGTATTTATAAAAGCTGAAAGGAATTAAGATTCAAGAATACTATCTAAATCTTATTACAATATCAAACCCGCGGTCATATTTCATGGGCTCCCCAAGACCGGGCCCGACCCCCTTAGGTCGGCGGGCCTTGACCCTGGCCGATTGTTACACCCATCAATTTGTGTAACTCACTAAAATTCTTATTCAACGAACGTTTCCTCACAGCTAAATTCGGGAGAACGGCACGGCCAAACTCGGATACTCAACGAAAAAATGTGGATCACCCCCTGCGATGGGGCGCCACGCTTGTATTTAAGGATTGCCCCCACAGGGGGTACAGCCTAGAATTAAGTGAATCAATTTCGGTTACAGCGCGTCGCCGATTGGTTACTGATGCTGTTTTGTGTCTAAATCCTTTGGTCAAAATATATAACCCCTCGTAGATCTGGGAGGGGGCACCGCTATATTCGGAGGGAGTAAATGCTACGTCGTTTGAACGTATGAATGGGGAAGTGTAATACTCTGCATCATACACTCTTGGTATTAGTCAAATCAAAATTTATAGGATATAAAATGTGCCAAATGTATCCGAAATAAGTTGAACCGTTAAATTTCATGCAGTTGCATCGAACAGCTACATTCTTTTATTCTTTTTAGGCTGCAAATTTTTCGGCTGACATTCCGGTATTCTCTTTGCAGCAAAGCATCAGAAAAAAAGTACCTTGAAAGCAGTACACGTGCTGTACATGAAACTAACATCTATAAAGTCGAAAAGCCAAGTTTTTAGCGTATTTAACAACAACTAATTAAACAGGACATACTTTAATGGGTGCGATTCATGAGACTGGCATTTTTTCAGCGACTTGTAGCTTACACGCTTGTTTGACCTCAAGTTCTTAAGTATACTTAAATTCTTGAGAAATTCTTAGAAATGTGCAATAATAAAATAGAAAGCAAAACAGCTACATTCTATGAAAACCGGCATGGTTTACAGCGATTTTTTGATGGTCGTTTAATTATCGGTATTAATTAATCCCTTAAATTAACTGATTAGCTTATACAGCTTTAGTTATGAACTTTTACGGAATGCTGTACAAAATAATATCTGTTTTTCAGCATCCTGAACATCAAACTACCCTGAACCGATGTGGCGTATAATTGATTTGCGCATTTTAACAAGTATGTAGTGATTTTCACAAAATAAATTTGGTCGAGTCTTGTTGACATTATAATTTGGGTGTAACCGGATATCTTTTTCCATTTCCGTTTCCAGAAAAAAATCGGTGATCGTTTCCGTTTCCGTTATAGAAATAACGGAAATTGTGTTATTTTTTACACTCAAAATTAATCATTAATCAGGCATATATTTGGCAATATTTCATTACAGATATGCTACAATTGTTTGAAATGAAACAAAAATTACGCAATTCATTCAAAATCTTACAATTTTGTTGCATCCGCGTTGTTTATATTTAAAATTTTAGAAAGTCCGGCGAATATTTGCACGCCTCAATTGTATTGGCAGAAAAATAAAAAATCTTTGAAACTTTTATACTTCGTTTTCCGTTTCCGTCATTTCGATCACTATCCGTTTCCGTTATTTTTACTATTCGTTTTCACCCTGATTGTAGCTGTTAAGAATTCTCTTACAGTTTTAAAGCCTGAAGTATCAATTATTATGGGTGACTTTCAGAAGCTAAATCGTTGCAGTTTAGAAAATTTTTGTGCTGTTCGGTTGCTGTATAAAGTTTAAATCGCTTGTTTGACCGTCATAGTGGGAATAACGCGGCATTAAATTATAATTTAAGAACAATTTATCTTTGAACACACACCATGAGCTGGTGTCTCATGAAGCTGACCTGGTCAGATTGTATTGAGATCGAAACATCGGTGCTACGTTCTTTGAAATGAAGTTTTTTAGATGTCACTTTAGTCATAAGCGAAAATCAAACTACCACATTTTATCGAATTCTAAAGTGTTGATTAATGCTGCACAAATACATGGCTATTTACATGAAACAACTGCTAATTACATAAAACAACTACACAAGTTCGTTAAACCGCAGTACTGGTTCAATACTTGAAGTTGTAAGACCAAACAATTTCGATTTATCTATATTAAAGTTGGAATGCCCCACATACGTAATTTGGGCAACTTTCCAGCATTACTTTGTTTACAATATTTTCTTTGGAACAGAAACGTGATTGTTCTGCGAAAAGAAACTTTGCATACAGATTATTCTGCATTCGCTTTGCGCATTGCGCAAAACCGGCTGACTAGTACTATTAAAATCAGCAATCTTTTGCTTCTTTAATTATTCCCAACTTCAACAAGCTGTCAACATTTGGTCTATTTAAACAGTTTTCTAAACGTATGTATTACTCTTCTGTATTTGAAATATTGCTGAAAAAATGATTCTTCATGCGTTATAAGCAACTCCTTTGCTATATCAATCCAAATTATTTTCAGAGAAAAACAAAACCGAAGCTGCCAATAACACCAGGTTTAAAATCATTTCTTAGACAAATCAAGAAACGTCAACAAAAAGATGACACATTTGACAATGGGTTGCCGTCAAGTGGAGATTACGTTTATACAAACGTAAAGCTTCAAACCGGTACTTTTAATCAGTGATGTATTGTTAGATTTCAGCTGTTATTATCCAATTCTTCTACTGACACTTGTGTGTCTGTTTTATTTAATTATAATTACATCATTTAGGTTTCAATGTTTACTTATTGTGTTGGAATTGTATAGCGCGGTTATCTCAACGTTTTAAGCTAACAGTTGAGGTTCTGACGCTATGGCAGTATTATGAAAGGCCAATCAATCGTTTGACCCATGTATAGAACAGGGCCGAAACAGTAGTATAAGCAAATTCCCAAGCCTAAGCGTAAGCCTTGGCCTAAGCGTATGGATGAGCCTATTCCTAAGCCTAAGCTTAAGCCTTGGCCTAAGCGTATGGATGAGCCTATTCCTAAGTCTAAGCCTAAGCCTAAGCCTAAGCAAAAATTAGCCTAAAGCTTAAACTGACTCTATTATAGCTCCTCTGGAAAACGATCCGGCCCTGTTCTATACATGGGCCAATCATTTTTACGGCGCAAATTAATACTTTTGAACGTCGGTGTTGAGAGACTCGGTCGATAATATCAAATGTTCTTCTTAACATACGGACCTATT
The DNA here is from genome assembly GCA_030248215.1 of Enoplolaimus lenunculus. Classification (NCBI taxonomy): domain Eukaryota; kingdom Metazoa; phylum Nematoda; class Enoplea; order Enoplida; family Thoracostomopsidae; genus Enoplolaimus; species Enoplolaimus lenunculus. The sequence goes on from JASANG010002002.1 coordinate 9,629, forward strand.
TTGCAGATACTAAAAATCTGTTCTGAGAATTGTTGGTACCGAAAATTGAACGAAAAATTATGTAAGAAAAAAAATGAAGAAACAGACATTTACTAACTGATAAGTTTATTGCTAAATAATACACCCGCAGTGCGGACTAAGCTATTTGTTTTCAATTCAAAAAACGGTTCTCATTTTGACAACTCTTTGGAGAATTGTTTTGCTCGACATTTTCCGATGGGTAAATTAAGAATGGTTGCCAAATATAATTGCAATGCTTGAAGATGTCTACGAAATCTAAAGCAACAAACCCTACTTTACTGCGGACTTTCAATGTTGGGTTCCAGATTTGTATAGCGAATTGAAATGGCAACTTTCTTGCTTTAAGTTTCAATTAAATTGTATATTTATATTTGTTCAACCGCTGAGCATAAGCCGATTAACCCCCGCTTCGCAAATTACGCTCATTAATAGTACATGTGTTTTGCAGCCTTGAAATACAATCCACGTACAGCGGTCAGGCCCGTAGCCAGCTCACCTTGCTTAGGGGGGCTAATAATTTTTCAGGAGGGACTTTCAAGGGTTTTCAATGAGTTATAAGCAAGGTTGAAAACTTTCTAGGGGAGCCAAAAATTCCCGGGGGGGGGGGGCTGAGCCCGTCTGCCCCGTCTTGGCTACGGGCCTGGCAGCGGTTCTAAAACAGTTTCACGCAGAACTGAGAAATAGATGGTAGGTCGTTGGTAATACAGTTTCCAGACTACGACATGTCTATGTGTCACAAAAAACCACAAAAATTAAGACTGATGCATCCTAGACGCAACTCACATTCGTGTCCTTCTGAAAATCCAACAAGCAATTTTATGAGAGTTTCAGAGGATTACGTTGAAAACAAACCGTATCACCAGAGGCAAAAATCGTAAGTTCAATTTTTCAGTTTTCGAGAAAAATACCCAAAACAAATACTGGTCATTTACAAAACACAAATAAATGTTATTAATTTCAATGTAGTATATATAGTAATTGAGCGAAGCGAAACACCGAGCGAAGCTCGGAGTTTCGCGAAGCGTTTTATGTTTTGTACTTGAGGGTCGAAAGGTGGATGTCCGTCCGTCCGTCTGTCCGTCTGTCCGTCTGTCAGTCCGAAAAGAATCTCAGGAACGGCTGAACCGATTTTGATAAACTTTTTTTGTTTGAACGCCAATTATCCTGGGGTGTTAACCTCGCATTAGGGTTTTAAAATTTTAAGCCGTTTATTAGCTACAGGCTAATTTGCATAATTATTTAAGCCTAAATTAGGACTTTCCACAATATTTCACTAATTATTACAGTTAGAAGCAATCTAATTTTAGCATTAAAGGGTTTTTGGGAGCGAGGAATCTGCGTAGACTGTTTACAAGCCTCCAAAACCGATAATTGAGCAGTTAGCTAATAGATAATTTGCATATTACCATAGTTCATAAGCCTAAATTAAGACTTTTTACAATATTTCGCTAATTATTAAGGTTAAAAGCAATATAATTTCAGCACTAAAGGATTTTTTGGTGCGAGGAATTTGAATAAATTGTTTACAAACCTCCAAAACCGATAATTTAATAGTTAGCTAATAACTAATTTGCATATTAGCTTAATTGACAGAACAAAATTAGGACTTTTTAAATTATTCCAAAAATTATTAGACTGGCTGAAGAGTTTTTGGGTGCGAGGAATTTGAATAAATAGTTTACAAACGTCCGAAACCGATAATTGAATAGTTAGCTAATAGCTAATTTGCATATTAGCTTAATTGCTTACGTGCGTTCGAGCTTCGCTCAATAAATGTAGTCCCACTACGACTGGTTTAGTACATTAAAACTTTGTTCACAGATATAGCAGATTCGAATTACATAGCTAACATTACATGGAGTTGCGTTTTTTATCTTCACGAACGGGAATAAACTTTGTATCGACAAAATTGTTTTGACTCGGTGTGAAATTGAAGATAATCAGCATATAAATTACAACTTATACTGAACAAAGATAAAGAAATTAATTCAGCTAAATGCTAGGTAAATCTTACGAAGCAGCAACTTGTAATACACCGCATACTGAACTTAAAATATATATTTTTTATGCGCTAAAATTGATTCATCTATTACAAACGCAAGCACAAATTGGCTTTGTTTAAAAGTGATAAACACCAAAACAACAGAAAGCAAATTTTTTAAAAGTAACCACTACCGCTGTGATACTGTCGAAAGCCGAACACCGACAGCCAGGATACAAACGAACAGTATATACAAATAACGAAAACGGATAGCGATCCAAATTAATGACGACGGAACGCGGATATTAAAGCATAAAAGTTTCAAAGATGTTTTATTTTTCTGGCGAAACAATTCAGGCATGCAAATATTCATTGGGTTTTCTAACATTCAAAAATCTGGCCGACAAGCCGAAGTTTAAGATTTTGTTTTTACTCAAACTCTGGAAAAACTTTTAAAATTTTTAGTACCCAAAAACATTGGTCAAGTATATTGAACGATGCAAGCACAATATTTACCGTTGCCATTTATCGTGGCAGATTGCAAACAAATAAAAACTTCCACTACCCATGTTTTTAGAAATGTCAAATAATTTTTTGACCTTTGATATTGCTTGACTGAGACTTATACTGCTTCGCTTGGCAGGATATTCCATACAGCTGCGATACGAACTGCAAACGATATGTTACTTCACCGACATCTTCAAACAACTTTGATGAGTTCAAGTTACGGGACCACCCAAAACAACTATGTTTCACTTTGCTCATTCAAGTACGTACACATTACAATTTAGCAGTGCGTTCGCCTGTCGATTATGCGCTAGCAACACTAATTCACAAATTCGACTAAAAACACTGCAAAAAATCGTGAGTCAAATTGACTCTCTCTGAAATAAGCTCTACGAAACTGCACAAACTGAGTCAAATTTATTTACTCCGCCAGAGTCAAACGTGCGACTCATTGAGTCGCATTTGACTCTGGCGAAGACGAATTTGATTCTGTTTGTGTGCAGTCCCGTAGAGCGTATTTCGGAGAGAGTCAATTTGACTTACCATTTTTTTGCAGTGCAGCAGAACGTAACAAGAACGTAGCAGTGAAGAGGCTGCCCCCTTCTGAGATTGCGTTCTCCTCGTGATTTGAGTGCACACATGAAAAAACTCCGCCAATAATAATTTTACTTATGTTCGCGTTTCTGCGTTTCGTTAGACTCCCGTTGATATTCTTACGATTTAGTACCAAAATTGTGTTCAACCTCTCGCTCGCTTCGCTGACATGTTTTTGCCTATGATGGTAAAAGTGAAACTATAGCAATCGTCGTATAAATTTGCATAAATGTTACATTTCAACATTTTTTAGCTATTTTGCTAGTAACATCTAGGCGTGATCGAACGTCTCGTTTGCGGGGTTTGAGGCGAGTGGAGCTCGAATACCTAAGCGAAGGCCCTGAAAATATGATTGGTTGCCGCACGTAAATTTGTCGTACCCCCAAAACCTTCCGCTTAGATAAGTTCACTACACAAAATACACCTATGGCACAGTTTATTGTCAATTACTTAAGTGAAAAGCTAACTATACATTGCGTATAAATGACGCGGACCTATTATCCGGCAATTACATCTGTCTATAATTTGAAAACGTTTGTTGTAAACGGAAATATTAGAGCTACCATAGCTATTTTTCGACGGTATGAAAACACTAAACGACTTTGGGTGATACTCAATGTTTGTTACTAGCAAACAACAACAACAAATAGAGGTTTGTCTACTCAAATCGTGCGGTTATAGCAAAAGGAATAGGCCAATGTTAGTTTTAGGGCCGTAAACAGTAGATTAAGCGTATTCCTAAGCGTAAATGTAAGCGAAAACGGTAATCAGAATCTGAACCTGCTCTTTTATAGACCCACCAGAAACCTGAAAGCCCCTCAAAGTACACGGGCCAAGTAATATTTTAGCTTCTAGACTTTCCAGGACCGTAGCAAAAGCAATTTTGTGATGGAATACAGAGAATTCCAAGGACTTAATACAAACGGGCAAAAACTGAGCAAATTTTTCGTGACGGGGCTGAGCATCGTGGCATCTCTGGCCACGGGCATACGAACTTCAGATATCAACTCTCAACAAATCAAGCGACCGATTGAATGTCATCTATGTTTACACTGACAGATGTAGCTGATAATAACCTGTAGCCGCTATGCAGCTGAAAAAGCAAAAAATCCAGAATACTGATGAATATAATCAACAATCTTATAAATAATCAATCAGATACCTAATGAATGCAAAAAGCTGCGCCAATAGGCAAAATACACGGAATTCACACATCTGCACCAGTTGGAAATTTGTTTATGTCTTTAGTATGCTTAATATCACCAATGATATATACGTGAAGATTAAGAATTGCTCGCGATGTAAATTTTGCTACCTTGATATAATTTCACAATTCCGTGCACAATAGTAAACCGCGTACATGGGGAGTGGAAAAAAGTGCAGCAATGGCCAGAATGAAAATAGGTTTGCATTTACAAAAACTCCCAAATTTGAAAATGTTAAATTTGAACTTTATAATTAAATCCCCAAGCGAACTGGAAACGTAAAACGACATTTTGTTTATACTTGAAATTTTGGATTCTCAAATTCACTTCAAAAATTACTAGTGTTTGTTTTTGCTACCCATAAAAAAGGTTTTTTTCCGCATTTCTGCTCAGAATCAAAGAAAAACTTATAAACCCGAATTAATTTCAGAAAATTACTCTTTATAATTTTTGCGTTGTTCGCTAAGAAAAAGTAATCCTATACGTTTTCTTGGATTATACTGTAGTAAGTTTCTGACCTATAAGTTATTGCGCACATTGCTTCGCGAAATCAGAGCTACAAAATTTTTTTGCCTTGGTGTGATCGGAAATTGGGAGCGATGTAAGAACCGCGGAAAATATTATATTCCAGAATATTCTGTCTTAAAGAAAAAATGCTCAAAAGCAAAGAATGAACGAAATATTCACTGGTACAATTTCCAAACCGTAATACCGAATAAATCTCGAAGTCTATGACTGTGGATAAGTCTAGCGTATGCCTACCTGTTAATGAAAACTATTTTTCGATGAAGAAATTGTTGCTTTAGGCTTAGGGGCTTAAGATTTGGAGTATGTTTGTTCTTATGCTTAGGCTTAGGCTTAGGTTTAGGAATATGTTTATAACACTGTTCAATCCCTGTTCTTTCCATTGGCCGAGCTTACGATTCATTTATTCTACATTAAGCTGGTTAAGCTTAAAAATATTAATTTCCGCAGAAATAATTTGAAATTAATAATTTTTCCAAATTTGTTGTCACGAACTCAGACGGTGTTGAACCAATAAACACAAGGTTCATTGATGTATTGGTCTAGAATATTAAATCAAAACCTTCTGCATATAAAAGTATATGAACTACAGAAAACCAATATGAAAACAGCGAATGATTTGGCGAAGGGACGTCATGTCCCGTCTAACATGTAAGTAGGTAAAGATTTTTAATCTCTTGGTTTACGCCACAATTAAACATAACACTGGGATAACACTGAACATAAAAGTTTTGATTATAATAAAACTTAGTTTGTTCGCTACAGAATTGCACTGCACACGCTACCCGTGTGTATTCGCGGGTACCCGCGGGTAACGCGGGTACGGGTAAGAAAATTTTCACGAAGCGGTTAAAGAAGTTTAAAGCGCAGGTAAAAATTTGTAATTCTTTACACGCCTAAAATTTTCATAAAAACTACAATCGCGGGTATTCGCGGGTATTAACGCGGGTACGGGTAAGAAAATTGGACGCAGCGGGTAAAGAATTTCAAAGCGCGGGTAAAAATTTGTGTTTCTTTACACGCCTATCATTTTCATGAAAACTACAAACAACGGTTAAAGTACATAGCTTGTATTCTTCACAAGTAAAGCAGGTTGCTGTAAGATTATGGTTGTAGCTGAAATAGGCCCATGCACGCCGGAATACTTTTCACTTTTTCAACAGAAATTTTTGCGGTACAGCTTATCATATATCATTACGAGACATTATTCGCTGTTTCTATAGAGGTTCTATTTTTCTTTAGCTTGGAACAATATGTACACAAGTTTTCTGAATGAAATCTTAAGATAAATTGTGACGAAACCGTTGAGGAATGTGTGAATATACGATCTTAACTACAATGATTTTGTACAGATAAGAACGTTTTGCTTCTCTGATGATGATCACCCGTCGGCAAACAACCAAGTTTTACCTGTCATAGGTGTAATGTGCAATATTATCCGACGTTACATTTTTTACTGAATGGTTTGTTTTCCAATTTACCAACAAGGCGTTTTTGTAACGTAAATTGAGCGACTAACATCTATACACGGTAGAATGACACAATTGTATTGAACACAGAAGAAAAAATAAGGGCGGGTAAAGGCGGATAGGGGTAACGAAATTTTGGGCGGGTATATCCGCGGATAAAAACAATAAAATTTCCACGGGTAAAGCGCAACGCGTGTGTAAAAAATCATTACCCACTTACACCTCTTGATCGCTATCGCTGACTAAATCATGATTATAGATTAATAAATTTTAGTTCGCGTTTAGGGGTCGATTACCTGTGTGAGTGGCACGCCAGAAATTTTGTGTTCGGTTCGAGTTCACCTGCGGCAATCACGGGTGACAGTCAAATTCAGTACTTAATGTATTTTAGCTAAAATTAAAAAAAAAATAAAATAGCGAGTAACAATTGTTAAGGCTTTTGAATTCTGTGATTTGGAATATCTTTAAATATGTATATTAGCCGACGGCATTGGTTCAATGCAACAGTTATTCAAGGATTTTCTGCGCTTTTGAATAAAAGCTTTCAACAGTTTGGACCCTGTGACGTCTGATACTTAATAGGCTAGAGTGTATGAACTGCCTTTTGGCTTTTCTCATAAATATAAAACCGAATTTTAAGTTCCAAAAAAATTGAATACTAATTAAAAGGTTTTATTTGACGTACAATCTTGAACGATTCCAGTAATCCCGGTTCAATATAAATCACTGAACAAAGCCAGCGCTATTGGCTCTTGATGGCTGAAAAGCCACAAATACCGGTAAATTGTTTTGTTTTCAGAAGACCGTCACCAGTGAATTTTATTTAAAAATGCGTAAGAGTTTAAATGGAGTCAAACATAAAACACAACGCAAGACAAGACTACCAAACATATTGGACGCGTTTAGAAGCATGGAAGTCCATATATTGCTGTGAAATAGAAACGTGACAGAAATTATAAATTTTTCATACTTTTTTATTTCATATCCTATTAAAGCAATACAAAAATGGTTTATTGGATAGAATATTGTAGTAACCCGAATAAGAGGGAGGAGACAGATATTTATTTGGTTTCTCCAGAGGGCACCCCCTTGCTTTTTGATTGCTGGCTGTTATTTATTTTTAACCCGCCTTCCGCCCCATTCGTTGCCGATATATTCGGTATAGCAACTATACGTTTAATTAAGCGTTTATTTGTCCCGTATCAAAAGCTGGAGCGATAGTGCAAAGTTATACATAAGAGTGTACTTTGGTATGCTTTAAAGTTTCGAACTCAAATTGGTCCTGGAGTAATTGAAGTATGCAATACAATTCAGCATAATTGACATTTATGGACTCTAATTAGGGTTTAGGGACTCTATCCGCTTACAGACTCTTATTAGGGATACGTGCTCATATTGATTGGGGCTCAAATTGGGGACGCCCACATACTACCCCTTTTGTTCGAGTCACTGCAGTACCAATGTAATAATAAGAAGGGCGAATGATCGCTTTTCTCAAAGCCTTACCTGCCTCCTTGAACAAGCCTATTTTTTATACATTTTCGACTTAGAATCCTTTTCCGTTCTCCAGACATGTTAAAAAGCAAACACATATATAAAAACGCCGCATTGCCGACGTCACTTTTTTATTAATAAACCTCATCCCTATTTTGAAATCTACATGATAATATATAGAATTTCATATCAGTCTGGAGAGAGCTGATATATGGTTAAAATTTAAATTACTATAAGTATAAGTAAGGTTATATGCACATTTTAAAAACTAAGCAATTCGCTTAAGTGCAACAGAGATTTTTATAGCAAGCGTACAATACGGTTGCAGTGTGGAAAAAGGATTCGAGTACCATCCACCTTGGCAACTTTAGATTACATATAGTAGCGCTTGTGACATGCATTAATACTTAAGATGTTCTAATGGTTTCATTTAGTCGATGATGATTTAGTTCATGCACGATAGTATTGTGCAATTACCACTTTTTCTTTGATGGCCGGCCGGCCGATGCGGTCAGCGGAACATTTGAAGGGCCGGCAGGCCATTGACAACCAGCCGGCCAATATGGAAACCTTAACAATTATCAAGCATGTTTATAATGATCCATCAGAGCAACAGTAAAAAACTTATGTTCCAACATTTTTGCAACTTTAAACTTTGAAGCAGATATTTCTACTAGAATATAAAATGGCCCACAGTCCATGTATAGGAGTATGTACAAAAGCAGTACGTTTGAATCGCATTGGTATTGAGATATATTTGGCGAATGTTCGTGCATAATACCTTCAATTGTTTGGCCCATGTATAGAACAGGGCCGGATCGTTTTCCGGAAGGGCTATAATAGTCAGTTTAAGCTTGCCTTAGACATAAGAATAGGGTCATTCATACGCTTGGCTTTAGGCTCACGCTTAGGAATATGCTTATTGCTTACACTACTGTTCCGGCCCTGTTCTATACATAAGCCAATTTTTCAACTGTTGCAATCGGTTTCAAACCCTGTAATTGTGCTGAAACTATCACGTGAAAGTGATAGCCTACTGCGGGCAACATTTTTGCATAGTTTTACACTTTTAACAGTAAATATGTCTATTTGTATTTAATCAAATCGCACAATTATATTCGCAGTAAAGATTTAAAATATTACATTGAATGTGACAATTTTTTTAGCTTTTTCTGTGATAAGCAATCACTCACCAGCCGACCGGGCGATAAATAAGAGCTGAGAGCTTTCAATATACATAATTGCAAGCCTATAGCACACCAAATAAATTTCGGTTAGATCTCACAAAACATATATTTCTATTTCTAGAGATTTATTGTGCAACGCAACGTTACACAAATGCGCTAAAATTTTAAAACTAGGTAACACAAAAACTGTAAAATTTTCGCCGGAGTTAGAGATCGGCTAAACCAGATTCTTAGGTGACCAGACGTGTTTTAAAGCACAAATAAAACGTTTTTGAATTTTACTATTGGAAGAGGTGAAAAATACCGGAGCTGGAGGTAAACGAAACTTGCCGGAGCAGGAGGTCAACGAAACTTGCCGGAGCCGGAGGTGAAGCGAAATTAGGTATTAAAAATGATGGTTAAATAGCTAATTTTAGCTAATATCTCAATATGTTGTTAAGTGGTTTGGTTTTTTACGCTAATGTTCTACGAAATGTCGGAAATTCGTTCCTGAAGATTGTGACAAAAGTAAAACGAAACGCCGTAAATTGATAGATTTTGCAAAATTATGCAAAATGTTACTACCGAAATGGCCGGAACCTCTGGCAAAAATTCTACCGCAGCCGAAGGCAGACCTCCAGTAATACTCTGATAGACAAATATCCAAAACCTATATAAAACCCGGCTGAAAATCGACCTCCAGCTCCGGTAAAATTTTCGATTGCACAGTGAGACCCATGTAAAGATCAGGGGCGGAACGTTGTTCTGTGGGACAAGAAAGAAGTAAGCTTAAGCTTTAATAGACGAATTTTTTTGCTTATCTTTGCTTAGGAATATGCTCATAAACGATTTAACAACTCATACAGACATTTACTAAAATTAACAAATCAAACATCACTTTAACTACTACCTAATTTCGCCTCAACTCCGGCTCTACCACCAGCAAGTTTCGTTAAGCTCCAGTTGCGGTATTTTTCACCTCCGGTACACCCTGATGCGTGAGTACGTATTGTAAAGCACTACAACTTACGCCAGAGGACAACAAATTTTGCGTAAACTGCACAAAATGGTGAGTCAAATTGACTCTCTCTGAAATAGGCTTTGCGAGACTACACAAACTGAGTCAAATTCGACTCTGCCAGAGTCAAACGTGCGACTCAGCGAACCGAGTTTGACACTAGTTGAGTCGAATTTTGACTCAATTTGTGTAGTCCCGAAAAGCCTATTGCGTAGTCAATTTTACTCCCCATTTTTGCAGTGCAAGTCGGACTCAAGACATTTAATAAAAAATCATGTTTAATTTGGTTATTATTAATCTGCTATTAGTGTTGTCAAAAATTTGTATTTATACTTCTTTTTCGACAGTTGTGTACATTTAAAATTGGCTCAAACAAACAAACTCACGGAGAAACACAGCTTTCTCAATGCCGGAACCTTCGTCAAAAATTCTACCGGAGCTTGTGGCCGATTCTCTGTCGAAACCAGAGGCAGACTTCCGGTTGTTCCGACCCTGCTGTACAGTTTTGCAAAACCGAACAGTCACGCTCAAAACAAATGAACCACAAACATTTTTAATACAGATGCACACTTATAAACAAAGAAGGCTAACTTCATGCATTCAAGTTTTCCGGGCTTTCTGTTAAAATATATGAACCAGAAAACTCAACAAAGTGTACCAGGATATAATACAAAGCTTATAACTGGGGCAGCTTGCGACGTGCGCTGGCTCTATCAGTGACTATAGGTAACATTTTGTCTGCTTATATATGAACACAAACATCATATTCATAAATTTATAGTGGTCTGCAGACCTGGGCTCCAGAAGCAAAACTATAAGGAAAACAAAGACTGAAATTTGTTTAAAGATAAAATTAATTTTTAACAGAAAGTTACTTACCGTATCTTGTTTTTTGATGCAAAATTTCCAGCAATGTATAGCGTGTTAGTTTTGAACTCAATTTGAGATTAAATTCATGGAACAACGAAACTACAAAATGCTATTAGTACATTTTTTGCCGAACTAAAACTCGCAAGATTGTAGCCAGCTACCTAAGGGCTCTTGTTCACATTGCATATCTCAGAGCGATGGTTTGTAAGTCAATGTCATATGACATTCGAATGTTGTATGTTCATCCTGTATCAGAGCCCGAATTTTAACGTTGACAACGAATTTATATGGAACAAATCGTGACCCGCCTGCCTCTGTTATAACATCAATCCCGCATAAGTGATTCATTTTAAGATCCATAACCCCCTGAATTGAATGATCAAAATCACAACTCACGAGGAAAACATATTTTAACCCGTTCCAACGCAACAGAACATTAATTGTCTTAGTGACTGAAAAAACTATTATAGATAATCAGACATTTTATGAGACATATACAGCACGATGGCCTATACCATATAATCGACAGCCTCCGACGTTAAGCCACAATATAATCACATCGACTTAAAATTACCAAAAAAATTCTACTAAAATTCAAATTCATTTTGCAATTAGAATTAATTGAAAACTTTTGGCCAATCCATTCAAGGTTCATCTTCAGGCACGTATACAATTTTCGCCTTCATACCAGGGGGTGCAGGAGGTAACACCGGAACAGGAGCTGCTATTAGCCATGGCGGTTGTTGAGCAGCTATTGATTGAAGAGGAGGTTGAGTATAATAGACCTGAGAGGGTTTTGAATACACTTGGCCACCACCAAATAGGGATGTTTGGGTGGGCTCTATTCCATGATTTGGCAAAGCAGCAGGTACTCCACTATTGAACCAAGTTGACTCAGCTATACCTCCCCCACCATGCTCCGTATTTATTTCTCGCTTAACATCTACACAGGTCTTTGAAGCACTAAAACTATAAGGAGGTACAAATGTTCCTGAGGGTCTCTGTGATAAATTCTGAGTCCATCCCACGTCTCCAACTGAACTTGGGGTGAATTCATTTATGCCCAGTTTCCACTGCTGACCAGTTACAAATGATCGCTCAACAAAATTTCCACCTGGAAAACTTGGCATCGCAACACTGCTTTGACCACCTAAATCGGTCGACGTTCGCGGCCCTTGTATTGTGGGAGCTGGCATTGATGAAGGAAATGGGCATAAAGTAGCTGTCTGTTGATTGGTTACAGCCAATTCCGAACAATTTCTGATATTAGCGGCAAAAACCGGAACATTTGACGCTGAACTTTGCAGGCGAGTTTCAGTAGAACTTACTTGATTTCTGAAAGGTAAGTCCGTGGCACCAGATACTTTGTTCCCACTCGAATCCGGAACAGGTAGATATGAAGCATTAACCAGAGGCTGATACAAAAACCGAGGAGGTTGAAATACGGGTGGTTGTTGATAAGGCGAGGTATTCTGATGTACAGTCTGTCCTCCAACACTATATGACACAGACGAAGGTTTATTGCCAGGAAATTCCCCTGGCATAAACCTCGGAGAACCATGCTGCCAACCGGGATGCGCAGCAGTAAATCTGGAACTGTTAGACGGAAAATTCATTGGATCACGTTGACAATTCCTACCAATAGGAGGGCAATTACCATTCCATGGCTGTCTATTGGATTGCACTCGCGGTGCAGGACGCAAGGTTAAACCCGACGGCGGAATACGGGAGCGAATCATATTATTCGTGGCATCTTTGTTTGGAACAACAGTATTCGACAAATCATTGCTAGCACCGATCCGGCGAAGTTTACTATTTCGTTGTCGACTCCTATAAAAGTTTTTCAAACAATAATCAACAATTTAAACATTTAACCGTCAATACTCAACTGCTCAGTGACTTATGCATTCAGATAAAATCCAACACCAGCGGTACCTTTATTTATACGCAAATAATTTGCGCACGTAACCAGTCCAAAATACACCAGTACTTCGCAACAATATTTCATACAAAATAAAACAGGTGCTATGAGGTGTCTACTACAAAATGGTTTTTTACGTCGCCTGTAATTGTGGATTCTTGTACTTGCGTTGACGCTGCTTGATACAGCAGTAAATAAAAACACACATAGGTGGGCAGTCAAGAGCTAGTAACAGCCCAGCAGATATGAATTGATAGCCGAGAAAATACATTAATCAGGTAAAGTACATTTTCTTCGAAAATTTTTTTGAACACAAAATTTCACTAACACAAATAAATCTATCGATACAGACATTTGCCCACAATGCTTTGGCAGTTATCAATATTCGCCACAATACGTACAGCGAAATATCAGGTAAAATCCGCAAAATGGTAACGTGAACCCAACATTACTGGCACAGTTTAAACTAATATTTTTCGCCATAAGAAATTCATTAACCTACCAGTCTTTTTTATTTTCGCCACAGCCTGTGTTATCTGCATTCATAAAAGTCATTTCACCAATTTTACTTGGGCTATGAGTGGCACAAGTTGTTGTACTCGTAACTGTATGGCCTTCATCGCTATTGTGTGAGTCAGTCCGACGACGCCGATTTTTCGCTTTAAATCGCTTTTCTTCTTCATCGTCCGAAAAATCTTGGTACTTAAACAAAAACATAACCCGCTCACAGAACGCAATCACAAAGTCTCGGTCACGATATTTTTCACGATTTTAGGTTATTCAAATATTTTTGAAGTACGATGGCAAAATCAACGTTTCAAAACTCAAATAGCGTAAAACTCGTATTTTTATTACTATTCAATTTTGAAGAAAAAAATTGCGGTATATTTTTATATCAAAAATTTAAACCTAATACTGCAGATAAACAAAACTAACCTCTGGAGGACACTCTTTGTTGTCTTTCCAGGATGCGTCGGTAAATTTCAATCTAAAGCAGGAAACATCTATAAACATGACAACTTTATAATGCAGCACATTTGCATGTCAGTTACAAACATTTGCTGCCACTCAGTTAACTATTTTATATACTGAGTGTGGGAAATCAAAACTAAAAACCCTATAATGTCAGTCAAAATCACAATACGGATAAAAAGATACTCACAACTAGGGTTGTTACGGATGCCGAATCCGCAAAGATAAATTGCTCATTTTACTCCGTTATCCACATTTATTTTTGCGAATGATTTCACTTAAGTTTCCAATGCGCAATGCAATAGAAACTATTAACCCTTCTTCACTTATATATCTCCAATTTCATGAGAAATGTAATTTCAAGCTAGAATAAGGACACAATTTCACATGTGAGAAGCAAGAGCTTACCATAACCAATCAGATACTTGGAGCTTGGCGCTCGAGCCCGTAAGGGTTCTCACGTATGATGAAGATACTGCACTACACACGCGTAACGATAACTGTTAAGCCTGCTCCTGCGCAGCGTGTACCTAATGTTAGTTTACCATTAGTATTTAGTTCTTTATAGTATACTTATTTATAACCTTAAAAAAGGATTAATGTCCAGACTTTAAAATAGGAATTTCCGAACGAAAGTTGATGTTTCTGAACTGTTTTCTGCATAGGTATTTTTGAAAATTTACAATAAGAAACACACTAATATATAGACAGTGGTTTGTACCTAATGCATACTCCCGATTCAATGTCAATTGCAAAAAAAGCAGAAACAATTGCATTAAGTAATAAAAAGCACAAATACGCGTTTATGCGAAAAGCGTTCCTAAACTACAATTGAAAATTACCGCTTTAGCTGCTCAATGAACACCGGCATGGTATAGCCTTTGATATCAGGGGCATAGAATATATCTTCTCCAGGACACTTCAAATTGAGCGACACAATTTCATCCGGAGTGTTGAATCGAACCGAGTAAAATGGATTCCTTACCGAACCAAATGTTTCGAAAACCTATCAATAAATATTACAAAAAACATCACGTAGGCAGGAAATTTCAAAACACACAGCCAAAAATTGATATTAAAAAGTGAGGAAAGTATATAGAGAAATATATAGCAAAACCATGAACATTAAATTGCTTAGTGTGTGCCAAAAGCTTATATTGATATACAGATCAGAATATGAAACTCTAATCACACGCATAAGTTCTTGGAGCGAGAACTTGCAGCTGCAAGTTTGCGCAAGGGTTGCTTAACAAAACCTGCACTTGTAGGTTGCGGGTGCAAATTACACTTGCAAGTTCGTCATGTAAGAACTAGCACGCTTCAATACATCTTTGTTTTAACCTACCTCTCCTAATGAAGTTCGATTCACAGTAAACAAAACGGTCGAGACGTCGAGCACTGGTGTGTTGGGTAACGATTTAATCAACACTAAAATATTACAATATGTCATAGTTAACTGAGTAACCGATACCAATAGTCAAAATTAACAGAAGAGTGCTTTCTACTCCTGGATAACACTGTCAATTTACAATATCCTGTGAAGGAAAGAAGGAAACAAGGTACTAGGCAGGGTGCGACCGGACGTCCGGATCCGGTTTAATATCTGGAAAAAACCAATATCCGTATCCGGTTCCTGTA
Source organism: Enoplolaimus lenunculus (assembly GCA_030248215.1). Classification (NCBI taxonomy): domain Eukaryota; kingdom Metazoa; phylum Nematoda; class Enoplea; order Enoplida; family Thoracostomopsidae; genus Enoplolaimus; species Enoplolaimus lenunculus. The sequence goes on from JASANG010002002.1 coordinate 25,010, forward strand.
TGATTCTACCAGATATCGGATATTTGTGTTGATTGTTCCAAATTTTATAAACCTGCTAACATCATGCTGTGATTCAGTTTTTCGGCAAGTTTAGAAGTTTAAGTTGTGATACACTGAAATAAAAAGGAAAAACTTAAGCTAAAATTTATTCTAATTCAATGAACATTTACTTTTGTGCGAACCAAATACGTTAAACTCCACAAACTTAAATGTTGTATCCAGTTGATATGCGGTCGCACCCTGGTACTATGGTGTTTAACGGAAACGCACACAGCGAAACATATCAATTTACGTGAACAGACTACGAAAAGCACAAAACTAGATGTAAGTTAAATACAAACATCGTATAAACTTACCAAGAACGTCTATTACTGCATAAATCGTGCCAAGTTTAACAAGCTGTGCTGTCTGTGGCACTTGTACGTCGACATTTTCAATGGCTGGCAAGTCCTAAAAACATTTTTGGCATCAAAATCACTCATAAAAATGTAGCAATAATATTGGCACTAACACGGGTATAAACCCGACACAGCATCCCCCATATGCAAGTTAGGAGAAACAAAAGTTCCAAAAACAAAGTGATAATCTGGCTTCATGCGATAAAGCAAAAAGGATGTCAAAATTTACATTGCATTTGATTTCAACAACAGGATAATCCCAAAATTTATATTGCACTTGCTTTCAACCACAGCTGAAGTGGTTTAGTACGTATATAAACAAACAAACAAACAAACAAAGAAACAAACAAACAAACACGCAAACAAACACATAAACTAGACACCAGCCTTAGATGAAAACACATTGATTGTCCAGGTTCTTCTACGTATTTGTTATAAACTTACATCAAAACCTAAATCTAAATTGAACTTTGCGTTACGGCGCACTGCTTTCGCATCTTTGGATCTGGATGTTTTCTTTTCTGTATCAATTTCATTGTCTTCCATTTCACAACTTCGGCTATGCTTCATAATGCTAAAAATATATGCGACCATCAGGGTGCAACCGGAATTCCGGTTCCGACATTTTTTCACCTTCCGGTTCCGGTAAATTTTTACCGGATTTAAAAATTCCGGTATTATAATTTGGCCGTTTTCTTAACTTTGCTAATTTTTAAGAATCTCTTTTGAAAGCCACTTGTACTCCGAATATAAGCCATTGATGGTGGATTTCACTTCAGTCAATAATGAAAATCTAAAATACAACAAATAAAATACATACCTATGTTCGACTAAGGTTATTTCACAAATAATAGAGCAAAAAAAGTAAAATTTTCAAATTCCGGCTCCGGTAAATTGTAATTCCGGTTATGAATATAGAAAACATCAGTTGCACATTAGCATGCATCTGCTAACAACCAGTTTCGTATCACAGACACAGGAACAGTGTAGTGTGTGCATGTGATGTGACACATTTAATTTTGTATATAAATGCTCGACATAAGTTATTCATTATTATTAAAACGAGTGTTCTTGACAGGACAGATTTCACTAGGGCAGTTCTGAGAACCAATGTTTTGAAGCTATCCCAAATGCTCTTTCTTATCTTCACCGGCAATGAATAGCTATATCAATAAAGCCACACTAGTGCAACATACACAGATAATTATCCTTCTATCGCAGCACCAATAAAATGTTTGGCTAGAAAAAATGTTACAGAAAAAATTGCGATACAATTCAACCTCTTTAGATTGCAATTAACAATATAGCTAAAATCACAAAGAACGATGCATATTGATACTGGATGAACAGAAAACTTTCATTGCAACAGGAAGAAGAGAAATCAATGCTCATCATAGCAACTCTCCTCCCGGGTCAGAGAGTGCAAACAGCTCTTGCAAACGCTTATAACAATGGCCGCTACCAACTGACCTTCGGAGCCACTCTTCATCCGAGCCACAGCCACTCGATTCGCTATCACAGCTCTCCGTTTCGCTGGTGCGGTCGGACAATTCACAACTCGGTGATCTCGAGCGATGTCTACTAAATACATCTATATCACTAGTTGAACGACGACCAGAATTATTTGTAGTCATAGTCACGGAGTCCAAATAACACATGTCATATCCAGATTCACTAGGCGCTGGTGACAGATCATTGTCAGGATATTCACCCTTCGTCGAGATACAAAAAGCTTTCATGTAGTTGTTCGTATCTTTACCGTTAATGCTTTTCGACTGATCGCTCAAAACGTCGCGTACCAGGTCGTCAAGCAAGGTAGCAACCTGTGGAATACTAATTAAAAATTAATAATATATGTGGTGCTCCAATGCTCTATAAGAATCTCTGAGTTCTGATGAACATAGTTAATTCGCAAAATTGCAGATTTGTATACACAGCCTAAAACAAACTAGATTTAAAGAGTAGTGAGGAGCCAACACAACCAAAAACAATGCCAGAAAAATCATTAAATTTGCCGTCAAGAATAATACCATACCGCATGCACGGCCAATGATACCACAGGCACGCTGTCTTTTTAATGTCAAGCTTCTAGCTCAAACAAACTAACTCACTTCCAGTGTTACAGCATCCAACATCTTCATAGTGTAGATTGTTCAATATTAAAAACTATGGTCGACCTGAGTAAAAAAGCCATTCCAAATGAGACTAAAAAAGACCGGCTCCGTTTAGCCAATAAATGAATGAAATGCTGCATTTGTATGAGATAGTGATCAATATTAATGCTTTTTGCTGTGTTCACCGATATAAACAAAAATCAGGAAACGCTGCATAGAATTTAATCGATTGTGGAATTATGTACTATTTTATGTTGATAAAAATAAGCAACATACATGTAGCGATAAGTTCATAACTTAGCTATATATTTGCAATGATTAGACATGTAAAAGGCGTTGTATGTGTGAAAATTATGGCTTACTATCTCTTTGTACAACTGGATTATCCGTGATGAACGATTTGATGCAGGAAGGTACATCGTGCTAAAGGAAAATGGCGAACCACGAGTATGTACTGATCAATGATATAAAAAAACATTTGGAGGCTGTGTGATTAGGGCGGTTGGTGGGAACGCTTCAATCATCAACGTTGAAAAAAGCGTACTCTGATGATAATGAAGATGTAAGTAGATCGCTAAATATTAAAAATTTCACCAATGCAATTGTGCTCACATAGGAATAAGTATGAAAACGATCAAAATTTTAAGTGACTTTTTTTACTCGGTGATGGAAAAAAATTTCTTGCAGTAAAAAATCCACTTATTTCAACAGTATTTTTGGACTTTTTGAAGCACTATATACGGCGTTTCAATTTCTGACCTTAATTTTTGATAAAGATGTTAGATATTGTCGACCCACGTAATCCAACTCAACACAACGGAGAAAAGAAATTTTTACATAGACATAGCCAGTAAACTACAGTGTGCAAGCAGAACTGAAAAATGCCGGAGCGGAGATGCATGAAATTTACCGCTGCCGGAGGTGACGAGAAATCCGGACCCTGCAACCTTCTCTTGACTACCGGCTCGAACCGGTGCCAGACTCATATTCCAGCGTTATGCAGTATTGTAACGTTCAAGAAAAAACTTTTAAAAAGATTCGAATTCAGAATAAAATAAATTAAATAAAATGGAGTTTAAAAAACGACATTGACAGTTAGTTAGAGTCAATAAAGATATTGAAGTATTATTTTTAAAAAAATCAATTAATGACACATTGCAGTACTTATACTACAAGTCCATTTACCTGTCTAGCCAGATAATTTATGTTTTTGGGCATGTTAAAGTATTGATATAAATTCCCAAAGAGGAAATAGCGTAATTAAACATACTTAAAAAATCTGATCGAGAGAAACGAACGAAAACCACTCAGATACATTGCTTAAAGCGGCTTCATTTCAACATATAATTTTAGTCTTGGATGATGTGTTTGTCGCAGTAACACTTGCGTGCAACAACATCATAATGCCCAAAGTGTATTCAGCAGGCAATACAACAGCAATGGAACGGTAAAAAAATTCGTCAGCGAGAAGCAGTTTTATTTTGGTGTGAATTCGAAGATAGGAAAATTCTTAGATCCCGAATATTTGTACTGTCAGCCTAGGTATGAACCGAAGCGTCAGGCCTTTTAATTAAGCAGCTGTAAGAGCAGGCATAGGGTGGCTTGTACTAGCGGTGTAGATTTCCGAAGCGAGCGCTGTACTAGTGCGCCACGTAGACCGGCTCTCTAACTACTTCATTCGTCGGGCTAGCATACATACAGCGCACTGTACTATATTGCATGTGCACATAGCTGTCAACCAAGCCTTTACATGTTTATGTATAAATTGAAGATGCTTATTTGACAACCTAAAGAGTTAGCTAGGGATAGTTCCACGGCGTAATTCTTTCTTTGCTACGAGTGCACGCATTGTGATTTGTTACGGTCTGTAAGGTGCGCGGTCTTATGGGCAAAGTCTTATATTAGTGCGAAGTGTCCGGTAGTCTTAAATTTTGGTCGTTTTTAAAATTTTGTGTTTAAGAAACCTTTTTAAAGCACCTTGTTCAATTAGGGATGATAACATTAAAACCGATTTAATTGGTTTAGTAAATAAACTTTGATAGCTGCCGAAAATAAACCATCGAAAGTAGATTTCGCGTCTGTGGATAATGAAAACCTAAAATACACTAGATTAAGTCAATACCTATCTTCAACTAAGGTTATTTCGCCAATAATACAGCAAAAAAGAAATTAAAAACGAATTTTTCGGTGGCAAATATTTTTCACTTTCCGGTTACGGTGATTTTTTTCAAATTCCGGTTTCAGTAAATTGTAATTCCGGTTGCACACTGAAAACCGCATCAAACTCTGTTGTATACTCTTATTTATAAGCGGAATTATATATCAGGCGTTGCATGCTAGTACTACCTACGTATTTTGCAATATAATACATACTTCCGGCCCAAAGTATGGAGCCAACGGGTGAAACATGTGAATTTATAGCTGTGTTCGAGATAAGATATCGATGTTTTAATAAATTATATAATTGCCACGAATTAGTTCATTTGTCTCACGTTTGGTTGTTTGTTGTTGATAGCGCTTAAATGTCTCGAAAACGACGTGTAAGTAAAAACCTAACTTGTTCAGTACACGGTAGCTATTGTTTTTAAACACCTTTGTTAATTTTCAATACGAGAATCAATGTTGAGAGCGGTGCTGTTTGCCACCATAGACCGCTGTTTATGTACTTAAACTTTACTCTTTGGGTACTAAACTGGGAGAAATGAATACATATTCTTTGTAGGGCAAATGTGTTCGAGGATCTCGTCGAGCTCAAGCAACGCAGCAAAAAGTAGAAGAAACACATAAAACGCCAAGTACATTGGTTTTTCATCGTGGTTTGGTTGGACGATATGTTCGACAGCTAGTGCAAGATATAAGACGCATATTTTTGCCTAACACTGCATCCCGTTTAAAAGTATATAATTTAACTGTATGCAGGTACTAGTAACTTATTGAAATTAGTGCGTATGTTTATATACATAAGAAGCGGTATGTTTAAGCAGTGCTTCTGCATAGTTTTGAATCTGAATTATTCGCCCGTGAAGTGTTGTATTCGTTATCTGAATTTGATCGTAGTAACATAAGTTTGTTGTATTTAGGTTACTAATTGAAAGTGTACTATAATTTTGGCGTGTATATTATATTAGGTGTAATTTTGTTTTAGGTGCAAAGGTCAAATGTGCTGAAGGATTTTGTGGCAGCTGCAGGACCACTGGGTGTGTCACATTTAATCGCGCTCACAAAATCGGAAACTGCAGTTAATCTTCGTGTTATAAAAATGGCACGTGGCCCAACCCTGATGTTTCGCAGTAAGGTGTTTATCTATAATATGATGTACTCGCTTATTATAACATTCGCGTAGTGATACTTTTTTCTGAAACATATGTAGCTGATGCGCAATTTGTGGGACATATATACGACTAGTTGTGATCTCTCCTTTTTTAATTAAATTGACGTGACCACTAGTTTTACACTTATTTTTACGCTGCACAGATCTTATATACTTTTTGTTTAGTGCTTATTAATTTGACGTGGGTTTCGGTCTATTTCAGTTCACGAATACATTCTGTCTCGAGATGTTGTGTCGTCACTCAAGCGACCTGTAAATTATCAGTTGCAGTACACGCAACCACCACTTGTTGTGATGAACAACTTTCATTGTGAGAACAAAAGCAATCAGCATTTAAAGTTGGTCCAAGCGATGTTTCAAAATATGTTTCCTAAATTGAATATAAATACCGTTAGTTTTTATTTTGATTTGCCAAAATAAGTTTAATATACGTACGTGCAACTTAGAATAAATATATTGTATATATGGCGCGCCTTTTGTGGTACTTATACGTTAATTTGCACTTAATGTATTGTATATAAGTGCCTGTGTTTGAAATTTTGGCAAAAATAATCTATCTGTCTTTCTCAATAATTTCGCATATTTTGTAAAATTCTATTTTTTACCTTTTTAGGTGGACGTGAACAATGTTAGACGGTGCTTGCTGATTAATTACGATCAAGAGACAAAGATGTTTGAGCTCAGGCATTAGTATGTAACTTTTATATTTTCTGGTGTGTCAATTCACGCACTGTTAAAAACAACTGTGGTATAATTAGTTAGCAAGGAGCGACCGGATATCGGGCTCCGACAATAAATCGACATCCAGCTCCATTATTTTAAGTTGCTTGATTTTTAAGAGCTTTAAAAAATGAAAGCATCATTTTTGCACTTATGCCAACTACCGTGGAACTGATTGACTTACTTTAACATATTATTTCTGTCATACAGGTAATGTATATAAATGTTTTTATGTGCCCGTGTACGTTTACAATCTTTATTTGGTTACAGTAATGCTAGAAAACCTGATAAAGATAACCAGTGTTATTTTATGGGCTTAACAGGTTATATCTCAATATATTACTGTTCGTAACACTAAGCCTAAACCTCGCGTTAAAATAAATCTATAATTAAGCCTTAAGCCTGAGCAAAAATTATAGTGCCTGTGGAAAAATATCCTTAAAAGTAACATTGTCCAAAGAAACATTGTAACTGAATGGAACGCTACATAAACATAGAATATTGGAATAAGGACGTTGTTAAAGTGTTAAAAATGCATCGACGCGAGATATTAAGCTTTGGTACGTTAGCACTTTGGATAGCTTAGGTCAAGGAAGAACGAATTGTTAGCTACGTTCTGATATTTGAATGCTATATAGTATTACATTTGAATTAATTATCCGGTTCCGGCAGGATATTCGATTATCCAGCTCTGGCATTTTTTTGTATCCGGTCGCACTCTATTAGTTGCATATTTTAGAAGTTTAAGATTTTACAGCAGTTGAGTAACATTTGCCAAGTTCGAATTTAGCAGTATGGTCCAGGTCGTAACTCGTTTCGACAGCTTGCTAGGATCTGTGATTTTTTAAAACTTCAAATAATAATGAAACATTTTTGAGCAAAATGTCAGGAAGCACGAACAACAAGTTACAGCTTTTGATATGCGTCTAGAAAGATATAGTTGTTTTGAAATTTTTGGGTTGTGGAATTTGTATAAAATGATCCAGGTCGATGTTTTAGCTTTTCAAGTTTCCGGGTCCTTAGATTAGTTTTAAGAATCTGCGATTCGGTTTTTCGATTTAGAAGTACCTGGTTCAAACGAAAAGCAGGCCGCCTGCTAAATTGTGCGCGCGTTGCTTTTGTTTTCTTGTTTAACAACATTGTTTTGATAGTTGTTATACAATGATTAATAAATGGAAACGAAACACAAACATGATTTGAAGCCACATTATGTATCACAGCAATGATTTAATGTTTTTTCAGTACCATTAAAATGGCGCCAGCAGGGCTCAGTCGATCAGCAAAGAAACTCGCGCAAAGTAAAGTGCCTAGACTTGGAGCTTACAAGGATATTAGTGATTACTTCCTGCAGTAAGCTGTTTGATTTGTTTTTTATGTATCAGTTGAAATGCGCGGGCTGTAGCGAAAATATATTGTGCTTGAGAAATTGAAAGGTGGATATTCGTTCACCGGTTCGACTCGAGAATTTTGGAAACCACTGAACGGATTGAAAGCTTATGACAAAGAAGTTACTTCGCTTTGGGGATTAAGATATAAATTTGTTGATTAGCTTTAGACAGAAAGATCTGATTTCATTAATAATTGAAAACGGAAGATCTGTACCACATGTTTTTACGATGTTGGAAATTTTAATACGACTTTTAACAATTTGGCTGATGATTGTTGTTGTGTGATTTTTCTGGTCGTGAATCTCGTATGACAACAGTGGCTTATAAATTTGCTTTGGGAAGAATTAACAAATAACATTCTATTTCATTAAACCTGTTATAGACCAGGTCAATTGAGCGAAAGTGAGTTTGAACACGATGAGCGCAATGAAGTTGAAATTGCGAACGATCTTACGGCTCGTGGGTGTACCAGTGCTGTTGGAAAATGCGCTGTCAGGTAAGTTTTTGCTGAGGCCTGGTATGGGAGTTTCCAAAAACCCATTTATGCAATTAGAAATAATTCTCATACGTTGGAGCTACAATGTTATTTTCGTTATTTCAGCCGTGATATGAAAGCTGGAGCATCCTAGCTAACGCTGCCAACGTCTAAGCTTTTCGTAATTATATGTTTAAGTATTTCAGCCACAAAAATGATAGTAATATGTTTTAGTATTCTACTAATACTTTTTAAGTGTCTGTTTGTCAAGATGACTACGTTGCAAGTTAAATTATATAGAAGTCTTTTTGATTCTCTTCGCCATTTTGTTCCCAGTTTGTAATTATGCAATATGCACAAATGCACTATGTTTATTAATACTATTGAACGCATCAGTCACTGTATTTAATTTAAGGTTGATCGAATTGGGACCGCGCATCACTTTTGAATTAATCAAGGTAGAAGAAGGTCTTTCTTCTGGTAAAGTATTATATCATAGCCACATTAATAAAACACCAGAAGAAATTGCAGCTTCTGAAAAAGCTCGTGCTGCCAAAAGGTATTTGCATTTCAACCTACCCTGTATGTAGGTGCATTTCTGAATAGAGCAACGTTTTGAATGTCTCCTGCATGATTCAAGGTACATCGTTTGGTACCTAGCTCTAGCTCCAAGGGTAATTTACCTCAACACACATAAGACACATTTTTTACGCAATTTTGCCTTTTGACATTAATGTTTGACAAACTTGTTTCCTCTCTGGTTTCTTATGGGTGGGTACAGGTACAGTGCAATTCAACTGCACTGGACGCGGTTATTGCTACCCAAAGTGTGCCCGATTTCATACTGCTAAAAATTAACCATCAATTTTCGAATTAGTTCATGTATTTTAGCTAGTCTTAACCGTCAGGTTTTCAAACCGCCAACACTTCATGTTTTTTCATCTGACCTAAGTTAAGGTTGTACAAATTAACCCTCATAGCTAAGGTGCCATCGTATCCCGAAATGCACAATATCCAAAATATCAGAAGTTCTATAATGCTTAGTATTCACAACAGATGCTGTAATAATTACATTTTATATAAACAAGAGAAGAGGTTGGTCCAATTTGGGTATGCATATTTTAGAAAGCTTAAAGAAAAACGGAAGAAGATTCAAGAAGAAAACGTTCGTAGAAAAGAAGCAGAAAAACAAAAACATAAGCAGCGATGTTTGGAAGGAATGTTGGAGTCATCTGTTCCTGTAGTAACCAAAGCAGCCGGTACGTAATTGTGATATTGGAGTAACATGATTCAAAACAAAACAGTGGCAAACACTGTTTTGGTTTTAAAGTTTTACTGTTTAATTTGTGACCCATGTATAGATCAGGGGCAGACCGTTTTCCGCGGGTCGCAACAGAGTAAGCTAGATATTTAGAATTTCTCGAGGCTTAGGCTTAGGAATATGCTAATACTGCTGTTACGAGCCTGATCTATGCATGGGCCAAATCGTCGATTAAGTAAAACCTTTCATAGGTGCTTTCGTTACAAACAAAATTGTTTCTGAATAGCTACGTATGTTACTGGTTATACATAATCTGTGTTTTTATTGCTTTTAGAAACTGCTGCAACTACACCGACAATGAACAACATTGCTAGCGACATCACTTCAAGCTCTAAACGTCAAACAAAGCCAAAATTCCGTTTGTCTGAAACAGGAAATGCAAAGCGCAACACGACCGATGAGTTAGAAAATAAAAAGTCATTGAAGAAAAGAAAATTGGAAGAAGAAGTTCTTTCGAAAATGAGAAGCAGTATTAGTTCTGGAATGCGTAGTGAAACTGTACAACCACAATATTTACATCAAAGATTTGGGAGGAAAATTCGAAAAAAGCGGTAATTCATCATGTGAAAGTGAATAGGTGCTTTAATATTATGGACTACTTGTTTCTAAGCCATTGTTCGTATTTACAATTGCATTGTGTTCTACGGTCACGGACAAAATTTAATGCGCAGTAAAGGCGGTTGCGTCTACGGTCGCAATTTAATATATAATAGCGGTTTTATGTAATCGCGGATAAATTTTCTTTGCTTACTACAAGTCGGGTTTTAAGTGATTCGGTTAAACTCGCGTTTCAATGTAACCGCGTTTACAAGATATTCAAAATTATAATACTAGGCAACTAAGTAAGCGCGAGCATTGAAACCGCGTCAGCGAGCGACTGTGTCCAACAAGCCACCAATAGTAATCGAAGCCGCGGTTTGGAACGTGACGACGGTTGCGCTTAATTCTGCACGTGACAATATGACACGGGTTACATTTTTTGCGCAATGTACACTCAATGGCTAAAAGTCTGTGTGGATGGTTTTTAATATCAGATCGCACCCTACCGTTTGAGCAACTGGGAATAATGAGCTGAGTCGAACGATGTTACGCTTTCGTCAGTCTGAGTTCCAGTTTGTTAGTTATGAGAAAAAACATGAGCTCCGCCGGTTTTGGAACGAATATTGTATTGTTTTCCTGTGCATCTTGACCATTTTAGTTATCATGATGCAACAATATTGACAGCAGTTTGGCGGTCTCGTAACCTATTAATACAATTTCAAAAAGTTGATATTTTGCCAAACGAAATTTTTAATGAAAAACAACTGGTGCTTGTGTAAGACTAGCGCCACTATCCTGCTACAACGATTAGAGAAAAATAAATCAGCATATTATATAATGCATAAAGCATTGACAATAAAAAATTTCTTTATTGCATGCCTGAAAGCAGGGTTCGTCAACGGAAAAACCAACGGAAAACGGATTTTTTGCTTTCCGTAGGGTAAAAGAATAAAAAAATTTTAGAAATATATATTACTTTTAGCAAATAATTACCGTGACCACAACAATACGTTGCGGAAAACTATAAGAAATTGTTTTTGCACGCCTCCCATCTGGAAAGTTTGCTCAAATGTCAAGAGAGCTGGTTTATTAGGTTTTACAATACCTGTTTCATTGGATATATACTACGTTTTTGCTGCTTGGGTTCTCTGTTCTCTGTAGTAGCGATAGGGCTGCACTGGAGGCAGGCGCAATTTCTATTGTCTTAACTGAGGCCTAATTTTGGTCACGATGTTTCTGCTATTGAATTCCACTTCTTTGATCTTATATAAAATGATTGCTATATATGTAGTTTATAAATTCTGTTCTTGACGCTGGACTCGATATTTTCAGCTGTAGAGTGCGGGTTCACGGTATACCCGGGGAGCTTGGAGCACGATTTGTTCCTACTAGACTATGAGATAACGTTTTGTCATAAACCCCGTATAATATTCAGATAACTGTCATATCATATTTCACATTTTGTCTGCGAATATATATGTCCAAATACATCCTTGAGGTTACATAAACAAATAGTTTATGTTGAATATAATGATACTAAGATTTGAAAACTATTTTTAATTACTGTTGTGACAAGAGGGGGCTGATATTTATTTGGCCCCTTCAGAGGGAACCTCCCCCTCTGTTATTCGGTTACGGACTGTTATTTATTTTTAACCCACCCTCTGCCTCCCTTCGTTACTGATATATTCGGTGTTGCAACTATCTGTTGAAGTAAACGTTTATTTGTCTTATGTCAGTAACTTGAGCGATAATGCAGGGATATACTTTGGTATGTTACTTTCAAAACTTAAGTACGCTTTATAGTGTCGAATTCAACTTTGTTTGGTCCTGGAATCGTTTATGCACCACAATTAGGGATAACTGACATTTATGGAAACTAATTACGGTTTCGGGGCTCTATCCCTTTCCGGGGTTCACGTTATAACTGGCTTAGCCAGAACACGTTTTGTCCATGTTGATTTGACGGCAACATAAATTTTTGCGAACTAAATAGCTGGTAATACGACAATGTAAATCACATGATATTGGCTTCCAAATCACGGGTCTCTGCGACCATCGTATACAAATAGCCATATGCCATGTGATACCGCGAGAAATTTATGTGAATATCATATGATATTCCAAAATTCTACTATGTGATATTGTGCAGGACAACGCAGATTTTGCACGCTGTAAAACAGTAAAAAGTTAGATGATATAGCATTAAATCATTTCGAAAGCTGAAGTAACTCCTACGTTTTTGTTTCTGCGAAAATTTTCCCAAAATAAATTTATAAGGGCGAATTATTCAAATTTCACCTTTTCGTATCATATGACATTCAAACTAGTTTACCGCAACTTTGCAGACATTTTCAAACATGTCATACGATATTTTCAGACAATGTTTGGAATATCGTATATTGCACCACAAACAGTGAATGTCACATCCCAGATATCCGTTTCCGGTAAAAATCGGTATCCGTTTCCGTATAGAAATAACGGAAATTCTGTTATTTGTACGCTGAAAATTAGTTACAAATCACGTGTATATCTTCACAATTTTTCATTACACATATGCTTCAATTGTTTGAAATGAAATACAAACAACGAAGTTCATCTAAAACTTAAAAATTGCGACTCATCTGCCATTTCTTCTTGAAAATTTTTGAAAAGTTCGTGAATATTTACACGCATCAAGAGCATTGGTAGAGAAACAAAACATCTTTCAAACTTTTATATACTTCAATATCCGTCTTCCATTTCCAGTATTTTGGAGACAGTTCGTTTTCGTTATTTATCTCTTTACCTACACCCTGGTATTTTCTTGACAAAAAGAACTTGCAGCTGCAACTTTCAACTGCAAGTTTTGATCGAAACCAGTGAAATGGCATCATGGAATATTATTGTCTTGTAAATAAAAAACTTTAGCACAGCAATTCAACCCACCTGGAGGGGCATCGGCGGAATCTTAGCGCGCAGGGGCATGCGTAACCTTGCGTTTGAAAGTGGAATCGAATCGTTAAAAACTAAAACCCTTAGAACTGGACAAAAAATAAGCCAATTTGTTTAGTTTGCATGCTCCCATTCGCGCGAAAAAGTTTCAAAGATGCTATATTTTTCTGCTAACACAATTCGTTGTCTTAATTCCAAAAGGTTCTAAGTCCAATTTTTACAAATCTGAGTTTTCAAAATATACTGATCGAACAAAACACGCTGAATTTAATGGCACAAACAGCTAACGCCTCAAGTCTCAAAATAAGCAAACAACAAAAGGTGCTAAATACATGCAATAAACGTTTCAAAATATTTTTGATTATACAGCAAGTGCGCTAAAGTATAAAGATGGACTTAGCACTTTTCGTCACTTCCGTGTTAAATACTCAGTCTGACCAAAAAGCGGACAAAGACAGAATATAAGACTCAGAAATTACACTAAACCTATACCACATTTAGTGTTTAAGAGTTTGCCCCTAAAAATATCCGCACAATGCAGAAAGCATTTTCTAGCCATAACAGACATTCAAACTAGTTTACAGCAACTTTTTAGACATTTTCAAACATGTCATACGATATTTTCAGACAAGCGTGCAATTATTCACCGGGTTTTCTAAAATTATAAACAAAAAATGGCAGATACATCGAAATTTGAAAATTTTGGATGAATTTTGTTGTTTTTATTTTATATCAAACATACATGATTTATAACTAATTTTGAACGTAAAAGTTACAACATTTCCGTTATTTCTGTAACGGAAATGAACCGCGACTTTTATAGGAACGGATATCCGGTCACAGCCTAATTAGCACAGTTGTAAACGGTCAAAACAGTGATGAATTTTATCAAAATTTGAAGAAAAATTTTCGTAGTGGCTGTAGAAAGTAATAGCATTCAAATAATAATTGTGAGGTCCATGTAAGGGATTGTTTCCTGAAAGCAGTTACCGCCCGAATGTTCTGCTTTGTCTACACAAGTATCTTGTGCAGGCCGTTGAAGACGCTGGAGACTCGGGAACTCTTTTATATGCATTAAAGTTGCAAATTATGCATACAAGAGAACTGTCGTGATGCTTGGTAATGAAATAAACGCAATTTACCGTGGACAACTTACCGAGAACTAGAATATTCTGGTCAATAAATGTATATGTATAACATTGTCTATTCCAGAGTAAGTATGTTACAATTTTTTAACGCCGTGGTTAGGTAAACATCCCCGTCAAGTTTGAACTGATCCACACCCCAACTAAACCCCGCACCCCATTGAGATCGCCCATCCGCATGACATCCCTGCTGGTCACAGTATCACGTGACATGCAGGTACTTATACACATTCAATATCTGATAGCGATTATGTTTGTAAGTCAATGTCATATCACATTCAATCTTGACCCGTTCACTCGATATGAAATTTCGAATTTTAACGTTGACGTCACCTCAGCATGGGACAAACCATGACCCGGCTGGCCGATTATAAACTTGAAAGCAGCATCACGTCTTATTTTTAACTATAAATTTTTGTTTGAATATATGTAACAATGAAACCACAAATAGTGTTAGCAGATTTTTTTGTCGAGCACAAACTTTAGCAGTTTGTTACTGAATTTACGTTCGTTTAAATCAGGCTTCATTTCTAACTGTAAATTATATTGTGATAAATAACCAGTAAATCGTTTCAGTTTCCGATATGATTCGTACAGTACGGATATGACCGCCGCCACCTTTCAACTTGTGAAAGAGGACAGAGTAATTGCAAATAATATATTATGAAATCTATTATGGTTTGAAAGTGTGCAGAGATCGTTTACTATACAGATTTAGAATAGTTTGGACACGAATATGCTGTAAACGTTGAAGATGTCTGATATATGTCTTGGATTAAACATTTCTTGCATCGTTTTTTGAGCCGCCGCAGACATCGTGATTCGGCACTAATTACGAGTGATGTGTCTGTAAAAAGTTGTAAAAATCATAATTAAAGGTCAATGATACGGGTCTGCCTTAGTATGCGTAAGCATTGCGGTTTCGCTGTATTTCAATCCTGGGTTCTTTTGATACTCTGGGCCGCCCGGTCAGAGATATGGGAATTACTTATGACAGGGATAAATACTATATATATTCAGAATCAATTACTGGTCGCTTTGGCGGTTTTGTAGCCTGAGGCGGCCAGGAGGAGAGGGACTCAGCCCCCTGAAAGAATTCAGCACCACCTGTAAAATTTTCAATCTCACTTGTAAGTTATCGAAAACCCTTGTATGCTCCTCCTGAAAAATTTTTTACCTTTCCTGCCACGGTTATCGGTCTTACGTGTCTGAGCCTTGGTCTATAAGAGTTTTGTGGCAGTATCGTTGACAAAATTATTGTGTGAACTTTGCATAATATCTAGGAACTCTTTGGCTATAAACGAGTAATAAGCATAAGCTTAATTTGAATATTATATGAAATAGAAACCATTCATGCGGGGAATTGGGAAACAAAACACCATTTTCAATTCGGTTTGTGTAAAACCTAGAACCAAACTTACAATTCGACGCATGCGTGTTAAGTTTATCTTGTCCACTGCGTTGCAATTCTCGTTTGCAAATGCGTTCGATTTCATGCGTTTGATGATCTTCGTATGCTGGACTAAGTTTGACGTTTTCGTTGTGCATTATTAACAATAAACGCTCGTTAAACCCTGGCGGCTCTCTGTAAAACAAATAGTGACCCGTGTGAGAAATTCGTGATTTTGGGTATTTCTGTCGTTTCCCGATGTACGCGTATCGCTCTGAATCAATGACGCGGCCGGTTAATGTTTACTGACCCGCCCCGATACTTTTATAACACCGATTATCAAAAGTAAGCCACAAGTTATTGCGAATTTACTTACTATCCATGCCCGCAACCTGATCCGGAATTCTTAATAAGGTTTAATAGTGGCAGAGTCACCTACAACCGGTGTAGTTTTGAAAAAGCAGCTTGAGGTGTTTTTCTGTGAAGCCGTAGTTTATAGTTTCGCTGGCTTATTCGGTAATAAAACATAACGGTAAATTTGCTTTCTGTCAAAGCGAATCTTTAACTTTTGCGAAGTTGGATACTCACCATAAATTTTCGGCCCTATGTTTTACTTTGAGGGGTGTATCGGTTTTTCGCGGTAATTGAATAGAGTGTTAGGTTTTAAAGCTTTATACTAATTTTTGCGTAGGTTTTGAGCTTAGGAATGCGCTTACACTGCTGTTACGCCCCTCAAAGCAACATTGGCCATTGACTGCTTTATTCTATCGCTAGTTTGTTTGATATAAATCTATAACAGTTTTTGAAATGTTGGTTTATGGACTAAAACCGGAACTATCATCACTGGACTAACATTTATACAATTAATTCTTTACTGTTTTCAATCTATTGATCAGTCTTAATAATCTAGCTCTATTTAGTGCTTTGTTTAGCATCGAGCCTAAGCCTAAGCCTAAGCCTAAGGTCCTATTGATTGAGACACAAAACGTTGACCCTTTAGGGTCACCTCAGTTACGTAAAATTTCACAAGCTGAAAAGACAACTTTAGAAAAATATATACGGCTTAACTTACATTTTCTACTATCAATTTAAGTTCCAGCTTTAGCTGTACAGGGAAATCCTAGGAATTTAAACTTATTGATGGAATAGCGCAATTAGGCTTACGATGAACATTCGTAGTACTCCATGATTGTAGGAATTCGAGCAAATCGGTTTGAACGATGCTTAGCGAGAGAGCAATGTGAAATTATGAACCCAAACGCAACAACTGCAAGTACGCGACAGTATATAATATTAGTATTTGGCATTTTGTTGTAAATATTGCAAAACATATTACACCAAAAAAGTTGAACACGTGTAAAAATAAATAAATAAATAAATAAATAAATAAATAAATAATTTATATATATGTAAAGCAAATAAGAACCGTATATCTTATAATTAATTTCCATATTGATGTGTGTGCTACGACGGATTTGGGGGAATTCCAGGATGGATCTTCCTCCACCAGATCCATTTTCGCTCGCTTCGCATTCAAGATTTTATCTGCGGATCAACTTGTTTCAACTCCTAAATTAGCGCAAATGTCACATGCGTGTAGATTTCGCTCGCTTCGCTATTTACGCGTCATTGCGATTTACTGGCAGCGCCAGACCATTGTGTAAAGTTTGTCTATGAACCCTCTTGAAGTTTTATGGCTCAAAATTAATACATTTTTGTTTGAAGACCTTGAAACCGAATTTCGAGTGCAATAATTGCCCATAATAACAACGAACAGTTAGACGTTAAAGTTTTTACTCTACCAGTACAAAACCAGGTTGATCAATATATCTATTTGGTGAACATACCTCAGATTTGTTTGCTAGGATTTTAAAATGAACTAAACCCACCTATGTGGTCTGTAGTGCTGCGTAAAAAGCATATTTCTCTGCTTTTCAGCACAGAAAATAATGTCGATTTTGAGTTTGCAGTATTATATTCTGATTTTCTTTCATATCACAGAACGTTAACTCACAGAGAAATGTAGATGAAAATATTAATATTGTCAATCAAACACTTATAATCGCATTATACAACGATATATTAATCGTTTTAAACCAGGAAAAAGCTAAAATTACGACTGTTGCACATCTTATATGAAAATGAATTTAAACTCGTCAAAATATTATGTAAACTTTTATGAATAAAAAACTGTTATAAAACAACCTTGCGTAAGTGCATCTTGCGCCAATGAACTTATTAGTTATTATTATTATTATTATTATTATTATTATTATTATTATTATTATGCTGCTATCAATACTTCAAACAAGCATAAACGCAAGTTTCAGCGCACACTCAAAGCAATCTATAGTAAACTTTTTGCTTAAAGGGAAATTTGTTTTGGCTTAAAGGGAAATTTGTCGCTAGAAAACAATACACTACTTTTTTGTGACTGAAAACTGCTGTCAATATCAAACACGAAGTACAGTTAAACTTGATATAATTGACTTTATGTCATATTAGCTAATAAACTTGTGGTGCGAATTATTAGAGATTGGCTGAGTTCCTGAAACCGTTCTGAAGTACGACTTTAAGTACTTAAGTACGCGGGTCTATAGCCAAAGGGGAGGGGCAGGGGGGCTCGGCCCCTCCTGGAAAAATTATTGTCCCCCTAGAATATTTTCAACCTTGCTTGCAAGTCCTTGAAAACCTTTAAATGCTCCTCCGGAAAAATTTTAGCCCCCATAGCAAGGTGAGCTGGCTACGGGCCTGTAAGTACGTGCTAAGCAATTACTTAAATAACCATTTTGTTGTGGTTAAAATCTTACTTAAGTTAAGTAAATACTTAAGTCGCTGTCAAAGTTTGACGTATTACAAATTAGCAGCTCAGGCATACTAAACTTGCTCTAACTGGAATTGTAGACTCATGGTGCCTCTTTAATATAAAGTAGAACTAGTGCTAATTTGTTATGACAGTGGCTCACGTTTGGTATTTAGCTGTTTTTGTTCGAAAAGTTAAGTATTTACTTAAGTAGGCGACTTAAGTAATTACTTAAGTACAACTATAAGTATATAAATACTTATGTAACATTTCAGAAACCCAGCCAGTGTAGTCACAGCAAATCAGAAAATTGGATTTCTTGAGCGGAATTATGATCTTGAAAGATCAATATAAGTATTACAACATATACTAAAATACAAACATTTAATACAAGCAAATTGTTATTTTAAAGTTTTGGTTTAAAATCAAATTAGCGCCCAGAAACTAACTGCTGTATAGGCTTTTTTTATTCAAAGCAATAAAAATTTAGCGCTGTCGACTATGAACAACTTGTTTGACGTTGGTGGTGTCAGGTTCGAAATTGTTCTGGCCCATGTTACTTTAAGGGGCGTCCAGGGGTCTGATGGGTCCATAAAAGAGTATATTTAGATTTTAGATTACATTTTTTTGCTTAGGCTTTAGGTTTAGGCTTAGGAATACGCTTAATCTACTGTTACGCCACATAAAGTAACATTGGCCATTGTTTTCATTACCCTTCCACCGAAGCTCTATGGAAACATCCTGACCTGAAGGAAAAAGAGATCCTTACATCTTTTGGGTGTTAAAACAAAATTGTACATTGTAG
The DNA here is from genome assembly GCA_030248215.1 of Enoplolaimus lenunculus. Taxonomy (NCBI): domain Eukaryota; kingdom Metazoa; phylum Nematoda; class Enoplea; order Enoplida; family Thoracostomopsidae; genus Enoplolaimus; species Enoplolaimus lenunculus. The sequence continues at coordinate 44,374 of JASANG010002002.1, forward strand.
CTGTGATTTGTTTCGTCATTTGCTTCATTGTAGATTTCAATAATTTTTGTGCATTGAACTTTGAACACTTTGAATATCACTAGGTAGGTCTAAAGTAATACGTCAACTTGGCATTTTCAAGTTGTTGCTGAGACTGATACATATGAAATCCTCAAATGACCGAGTACTATGGGCGTATATACACATTGAACGAGCTTAGACCTTCCACCAACACCAATTTTACTGCTGAATCCTAATACAATATTTTTCAGTCCCGAGTTTCAGCATACCAACCCATCCTTTAGTGTATTATGGCCGAACGCGAGTAGCCATGTGTGAGAACAAAAGTAGAACAAGTTTCTTAAAAATTGCTAATTTTAAAATTAATTAGTTGCTCTATCTTTCAAGTTTTTGAAGATTTTCAAGTTACTCATGCATTCACACTCATATGGAATTTCTGCCGTTGGACCGAATGCCGTAGCCAGTGTGGGCAGGGTATTTCAACCCCGCCTCAAATGCGTTGACGCTTCCTTGCAAGTTTCTGCAACAAAAACTTGCACGTGCAACTTGCATATGCAAATTCTTGCAGCTGCAAATTATTCACTGGAAGTTATGCTATTAAAATCAATTCGCTCGTGCGAACACAGTCGCAAGTCGCTTGAATTTCTTGCACCTGTATTTTGATTGGCCAATTAGAAGCTGTGTTGCTGAGTACTTTTTTAATTAATTCATACGTTTTGAAATTATTCAAAAAGATTTAATATCTTAAATTTTTAAACATTAAATAGAAATTGCTTCTGAATGAAAGCTTTTTCAAGTCAAGAAATTTCGAGTAGAACCTTCTTCACGCATGAATGTTTCTTACATCTGAAACTAGTAGCTTCATGTTTCTGAAAAATTCATTCGAAGAACTTGCAGCTGCAAGTTATTCACGATTCATATTCGCGAAGAATTAATTCTCAGGTATGAATAGCCTTGCAAGTCGAATTAATTGATCATCATTGGCTGAACTGATAGATTGGAGGCTATGCTTGATATTTATTGCAGTCTGCAAATTAATATGCGCACAAATTCATGTTAAGATTCAGAATAAAAGTTATATGATACTTTACAAATACTTGCAGTTGCAAGTATTTTGTGCAAGTTGCAGTAGCTAGTTCTCGCTGCAAAAATTTGCATGTGCGGATAGGGTTTTAGTCTATTTGTATAATAACCATGCAAGTTCACTGAACTTATTGCAGCTGCTATTTCATTGGCTGATGAAAAAAATACAAGTTCTGCGTGCAATTTACAGTAACTAGTTCTCGTTGCAAAACTGGCATGTGTGAATACGGCTTTAGTATATTTGTCTCAGACAGCGTTTAGTTAACAAAAATAAAATTTTAAAGTCATTCTGTTCTATTACGCTCCTTGGCTATCAGCGTCGTAGCCAGCATTTAATTTCGATATGGTTTATTAACTTTTGTAAAAGAACATTTTTGACTTCTACGATTCAGATGGTCATCATTCTAATATTATATTCAAAGTGTTTTCTTCTCCGTCTGGGAATTTTGAGACAAGACATATACCCTCAGACCCTCTGTAATTGCTGGCAACGTCCCTGCGTTCAATCCGGGGAAGACTTTGACGTTATATTTCGTTTCAACCGAACGCTTGCAGCAGCGACCATTATTGACGCTTTTCGTTTCATTGCAACCGATTCACGATATGCAGTGAAATGAGATGAAAATTTTTCGACAATCACAGACACAGGCAACGCCATTAGAATAACGCCTGCAATCGCAGCAGCTGCAGTAACGAATTTTGATGCCAATGTTTCCGGATAGACTTCAGAGTACGAGAAGTAAGTTACTGAAAAATGTTTAAAATATTCTAGCAATGGCAAAAAATTTATTTTCGCTGTTGTACACTTTCTACTTTCCCCTGTGTTAGGCTTAACGTTCACTCATGCTTAGTCTCAAGCTCTCAGGCTTAGGCTCATGCTTTAGGTGTCGAAAAAATCACACCTAAGTGCCTATGAAGCTTAATAGTGTTTGCCTATAAACGTTACTTCAGAGCGTAAGCTTGCATCTATAAGTCTAAGCATTCGCCTTGTCTTTAAATGTTCAGAGAAAGTGTAAAAGAGTCAAATTTTTAATTCACAAGTAACTTATAAACGTTCCAAAAGGACTTATTTTTGAGAAGTTTGAATACAAAAACGCCTCTGGTTTATCACTTGCTTCAGTCGCGAGTTTTTCTCATTACGTATGGACGCTCGTAGTTTAGTTATTAACAAAACTAACCTATGCATTTTCAATCTGAAGGCATGGAATATGTAATGGCAGTCCTGCGGACCGGATCAAGCCCGCAGCCGGCTCACCTATTTGGGGAGAGCTAAAATTTTTTAAAGAGGAGCATACAAGGGTTTTCGATGTCTTACAAGCTATGTAGGACTTATTGGCCAAAATTTCGTTTTGAAATTTAATACTAAATATTGTATATAGCTACCTGTTCAGTTAACCTCAGATCCTTCAAGTAGAAACTATTTGATTTGCCAGCGCTGAAGAGCCTGAACTTTGGTTTGGGGGTCACACAGCCTTTAAGGCGTGGGAATGCTGTAAAAAATTGTCCATTCTTTATTAAAAATCACCCCGGTCCAATACGTTGTAAATATAAAGAATGACGCATTTTAGAAAACTTATTCGATGAGTTAATTCGAAAAATACACCACTCTGAAATCGCCACTCAACGTGGAACAATCAAATTCGTAATATTATGATCTACAAAAGCGTGTGGAATGAGCAGGCGTTGCAATATTTTTTCGAGTGCAGGTTGCGCTTTCTGATAGAATATGCACTATAAAAAATAGTGAGTCAAATTGACTCTCTCCGAAATAGGCTTTTCCTGTCAACACAAATTGAGTCAAATTCGACCCCGCCAGAGTCAAATTCGACTCACTGAGTGATTGAGTGAATCGAGTGTTTGCCTCTGGTGGAGTTGAATTTTGGCTCAGTTTGTGTAGTCAGGAAAAGCTTATTTCGGACAGAGTGCAATTTGACTCACCATTTTTTGCAGTGATACTGAAGCGAGAAAGCGTTAAACCATTGTCCACTTACACACTGCCCAATAAGCGCATAGCGGAATCGACGAATACTCGTTATCGTGCGTTTTGTGATCTTCAGCATAATACAGCATAGTTCCAAACAACAGTGTCGCCATAAACAAATACGCTGATAACAGTACAAAATCAGGCACACAGTCTTTCATACATCCGGTCATGACGGTAAACGACGATTCGTAACGTGCCAATTTCATAATTCTAAACACACGCAGGGTTCGAAATACACGAAGGACTTGCAGTACAGACAGACCGCCGCCTTCGCGATCCTTTGATGTTGGCGAAAGATTGACAAATGTTTCCACGTACGACGGTAGAATTGCAAGTAAATCGATAATATTCATTGGTGTTTTGATAAAATCGCGTCGTGAGGGAGCGACTGCAAACTTTAAAACGAACTCGAGCGTAAATACGCCGGTACAGATCCAATCCAAGCTGTATAGTGCGAGAATTTCGGTGTCGCTCAAATGCGTATGGTAGACTTGTTGAACGGTCCAGCTGAAATATGCCCAAAATGATAATAGTCACAGTGTGAACTCCAAATAAGAGGGGGTAATAAGAGGGGGTCCCTATTTTGAGTCCCAATCAATAGGAATCCGTATCCCTAATAATAGTGCGTAAGCGCATAGAGGCCCTAAACCCTAATTAGAGTCCATAAATGTCCATTTTCCATGATCGTAGCGCATAAATGACTCGAGGACCAAATAAAGTTGTGTTCCAAACTTTAAAGCGTACTTAAGTTTTGAAAGTAACATAGAAAAGTATAACCTTGCATTATCGCTCAAGCTTTTGATACAAAGCATAAAACGTTTAATTCAACGAATAGTTGCAGTACCGAACATATGAGTAACGAAGGGTGGCGGAGAACGGTTGAAAATAAATAACAGTCCGTGACCGAATAACATGAGGTATCCTCTGAAGAGGCCAAATAGATATCAGCCCCCCGTCTTATTCGGGTCACTTACAGTATGTGGTTCAACACCATGGTTTAACATTATGAAATAAAATGATTTTCCCGTGTGCAACTGGATATTAAGTGTTTGTAGAAGAAATGTACCCAGCGTGCGCTGCGTTTTGTGTGACCCTCGAAGTATACTTGGCCCATTAGTATCAAATTTGTCGAAGTCTTGCAATAATCGTTAACATCAAGTCACAACGATTATATTTCTACACAGCCTTCTGAGTGTTTCACCCTGCGTACGACTCCTAAAACGGTTGGGCTCACCGAAGAGGAAAAGGGCATTCACCTTCCCCCACTTTATAAAAACGGACATTTTGCTTAAATCCAATAATTTTTTAGTTGTCAATTTTGCAAAAGAAAGCGAATGCAACGACAGGAGTACAAAAGAACTGCATACAAAAATTACGCCCAACGTTTCGCTTGCATCGCTTGCTTGAAAAATTTCAAGACAATTTATTTTGTGCGCAGCAGTAGGTACTGTTTACTAATACCAAGCAATGGAAGAGATCTAGAAATCGAATTTCCCTCGGATCCACACAGAGTTGAAATTTCGTAATCAAGTTTTACGGACTGCGCGCTTAACATTTAATATAGAATGAAGACAGAAATTTGTGCTCAAATTTCCGCGAACATCCAAAATTTAATAGTAAAATCGCGTAGTCAATTGTGTACTCCACTTTGATAAAGACCATTTCGGCTCAAGACACTACTATACGTCCATCCTAATCGCATGGTGTTTACAACTATGGAGACAGTGTATATAATTGCTAATATTTACTTACATCCCAGTTTAAATTAAACGTCCGACTATATTGCTTCTAAATTTTTTAAAATTGAACAATCCTGTCCTAATTTTAAAACAGCTTTAGAAGCGTACACGTTCACGCCTTTACGACGTTCAGGACCGTATTTACTTATGAACAGGATTATGCTGTATTTGTTCGAGTATTTCTGGTGAAGCGCCAGCTGGATGCGTATCAAACAGCATAAAATTTGCATAATCAGAATAGTTCCACTTGTCCATCGAATCAATTATAATTAAACAAACGTTGATCATAATCACACTGATTGATATTAAAGTGAACGTCTGTAACGAAAAAGTATTATACACAACGCCTTTATTGTTTCACAGAGCATTACTGTATGTGGCCAATGTTACTTTAAGGGTCGTAACAGTAGAATAAGCGTATTTCTAAGCCTAAGCTTAAGCGTTCCAAAAATGACTTCCTAAGTCTAAGCCTAAGAAAAATATGTAATCTAGAATGTAAACCTTTTGAGATCCATCGGAAACCTGGACGCTCCGTAAAGTAACATGGGCCCTTTGTGTTTTCCTTCAGTTAGGTATTACTGACACCAGCTTGATTGCTGTTTTAGATTCCACCTCATCGTTTTGAGGAAATTGCCATTTGTGATTGGCATTTGCTGTTTGTCTCAAATGCTTGAAATGGGGGGATTACCCATTACATTTAGTTTTAATTGTACAATAAGTAATTCGTAGGAGTCTGTTTCACTGAAACTTTGCGGCATTTGTTTTAAGTCAAGAACGAAGTTTACATTGTCTGCTATTTTAAACTATTGAATTCTGACCAAATCATAAAGCTAATTTTAAAATCATCAGAACTCGGCTTTGGAATATGAAAGGTTGCCGTTCGTTGTTGGCGCGGATATTTGATCACCCAGGTAACTGGAAGCCTGGATTTTATCAAAACCCCATCGATCCTGTAGGTATAACGTGAGAAAAACTGGGTTTTCCTAGTCCATACAAGAAAACTTGATCAAATTCGGCTAAGAATACAAAATTATTTAGGTTAAGTGAAACAGGTGGGTTTTAATAGTTTTGTAGTTTGTATTTTTTATGTATTTTTGTGTGTTTTTTGCAACATTTCGGGCAATTTGATTCAAAGTATTTTCTACTTCGGAGACAATTTTCTTGTTAAACCAGAACCCCTGTCTTAGTTTATATAATTTGGAAGCGAGTTTGGCGGCTTCAAAATTTGAACTGAAAGATCTGAACTACACCGAAAAGACCGATACTCGTTCAGAATTCATCCGGTTCGGTAGTCTCCCTCAAACCTAACCCACTAATAAGCTTATGCACATAAAGTTGCGAAACTTAGACGCCTATTAAAAGCTTCCACACTTCAACGTCCTCAAGTTATTACCTTAAAGGTATTTATATGTGACAAATTATCTAAGGCCGCACGCTTTCTCTGCCGGAACTAAAGCCGTCTCTTCTTACCATAGCAATTGGACCTTCGTTTCCTTCGAAATAATTCCACAACCGATGCTTGATCAGATCAACTTTCGTTTGTTGTACGATTTTGTTTTGGGTTTGTTCAGATTTACGCGTGCATATTTTATTGAACGTGGTCTTTAGTTTGGAAATCAAGCTCTTCGTTAATGTACCACTATCCGGTATTTTCTCGGCTGATTTTTGATTCGTGTTTGCTGAGTTTTGGCCGATTGGCTCGTTTTCATCTTTTTTCTTTCGTCTTCGACGCGTATGTCGTTTGCTTTTGCTCGAATTGTCAATTTCAACCTTCACAACGGATCCGTCTAACGCTAATGGTCCATTTGGAAGCACCTCGGGGTGTGTTTTTCGACGAAATGCGAACGCTTCACTTGAAGCATCGTATCTTGGATTGTTTTCACTGCTGCGATGTTTTGATTTTGACCGACGTTTACGGCTTCGACTGCGACTTCTTTTCTTTTTCGAAACCTTACATTCAATGGAATTCTGGAGTTGATTTGGGCCGGTTACCCTTTCAACGTGAGCAATATACGAGTCATCCGCAAGATAATACGGTCGTGGGATGTTTTCTGACTGTTCGAATTGTAACGTATCACCAACATTGACTGCTGTTGCATAAGGTGTGCCCTTGTATTCCATCGGATACACTGAGTCATCTTGACCATTTTGCAGCTCGTAAAAGTTTATTGGTTCAACACCAGGAATAGCATTGTCATTGTTGTAGAATTGGTAAAAGTCTTCGAAGAAGTCAGTTACCACTTCAGGTTCGTGTTGAAGCTCTAAGTCGAGTGCCACTAAATCACAAAGATAGTCCAAGTCAACACATTTAGAGCATTGTAACTGTTCAACGATATCCCAACGCGTGTAGCGTGGATAAACGCCCCAATACTCAAACTCGTCTCTCAAAGCGATAGGGCATACGGCAGGAATTTGCTGATGTACATGACCGTCGGATGTATAAAATTCAAGGATTTGACTAAATAAACTCGGAGGCCGGTTGAAGAAATATTCTCCATTCACAAATGCGTCGTGAGGCCCTTGTGTATCTGACGCTTGACTCAGGGTTGATTTCAGTAGTTGACCTAACGCAGTATCTGGGTAATTTTCAATGTATACGTTTGGAACGGTATACACCGACCCTCCGATATTTAATTTTAGCGTTTTTGATCGTATATGTTTCGACGGTTTGACTCGATTGTTCCGCGGCCAAATTGAATCCATCGTAACTCCGTAAAACACTATAGTAGTCGGTAACCATACCCTGGTCAACTGGCAAGGTAACTGGTTTCACTGATCTTTTTAAAGCAAAACGTTTATGCAACAGTTTCGGCTTTACGCTATTTACTCTAAATGAGTTTAATGCTTAGGTTCTGCTTGTCAACAAAACACTACTGGTAAGCTTTGATTTTGAAAGGTAAAATTCACATTTTGGCCCATTTAAATATCATGGGCGCAACGTCTTTCTGTGGGACTAGAAAAGAGTATGCTTAAAAGCTTCAGACTAATTTTTTGCTTGGTTTAGGCTTATGCTTAGGCTTTGAAATATGTTCATTCTTACGCTTAGGCTCAGGCTTCGGCTTAGGACGTTTAATACTGTTCCGCCCCTGTTCTTTACATTGGCCCAGATTGTTTACATGACGATAGTTCAATCTTACAGTTCACGCTTTTAATTTAGTACATTGGTACATTAAAGAGAATTCAGCTATGGGTTAGACAAAGCAGTAATTCCGTTTTGGACTACTCTAATTTCGAATTGCAGTGGCGAATCCAGGATCTCAAAATGGGGGGGCCAAAATTTCACAGGTAATAAAGTTACTTTTGACCCATACACAAACCACGAAGTATTGTCACAAAATTGCTATATAATTTTTGTCGAGATGCTGTTGGGGGGCCACGGCCGGGGGGGCTCCCCATGGATCCGCCATTGTCGAATTGGGTTAAATCACAGCTTTGGCTACAAGATATATATAATTAGAAAGCTGTTCGACATTTGTTCACAAAAAATATCTGAGAGAAAAAAATTGCAAGATAGTGGGACCTTATCATTTTATCGCAAAAAATTTCTAACGGGGGGCGTACGCCGTTCCCATCTCTGGCTCCGATAGTGTGTGTGGGCTTCCTGATATTAGTACGCTTACCTTTACAAAATGTAATGTTAAAACATGATGCGAAACATGTACAATATAATAGTTAAAGGGGAAAGTATAATACAGTCAAAATTTACAGACCAGCGCTTTTTTACAACATTTTTTGAATAAATTGCAAAAAAGCAATATTTATAAAATTTCTTCAAAATTAATTACATTTCTTCAACGCAGTGACAGTGTTTGTTTGTAGGCTGTGATGGTTTCAATTTTTGACATGCAAATGGCTCGAACGACTATTTTCATTTTGACGTAAAAACATTTCGGTGTTTTTGAAAACAAAGGAAATAAAAATTGTTTTGTATACTTCCTTTCTACAAGTTTAGGCTTTTAGGCTCAGACTTAGGCTTAGGTTTATCAAGTGAAGGCTTATCTAAGCGTAAGCTTGAGCCTAAACCGTTGGTTAAGTGATTTCCGAAGGTTAAGCCTTAAACGTGGGCGATGTGTACAAGAGCTGAAAACTACGCAAACTTCGCTTGTATGGCTAAGGCATTTGACGACCTGTAAACAAAAGTTTCGCAGTGGTTTTCTTTTCTGCTTGTATCCATTTAATTGACAAATATTCAGTTTTAGTATTATCTGCATTTTTGAAACCGCTAAAATTTATTTGCACGTTACATTTTAGTAGATATTATCGCTGTAAATATATCAAATTGTCATATGATGTATATGTCGTAGGCCAATCTGCTATTCTGAGCAAATAGCAGTTACGACCTATGCCAAATCAAAAAATTTGCTGAAAACGCGCTTTAGACAGGGTCGGAGCAGCCATCCTTATTCCCTCATTTGGGAGGCCCCGCCAGTAAACGGGCCCACACTGTCTGCTCCGGCACTTGTTTTAGAACAGGAAAATTCCGCAACATAAAAAGTATACATAGTCACAATAAAATTTTGGATCCACCAATGGTTTCGGATACATCGCAATCTGAGTTACAATATTACAAATGAGACAATGTACAAATTGATCCAATCTGGGCATAGTTTTTACCATTTTTTTGCATTGCACTGCATGTAAAATTTACAAAACAGACTTTTCTTCTTCCGTCTATAAAATTGCACAACTTTGAATTGCGTTTGTTAAATGCAATAAAAAAAGTTGAACGCTCATGCAATGTCAACATGTCCGTAGCCAGCTCACATTGATGGGGAGGGCAAAAATTGTTCAGGAGGTGCATAATTGTTCTCAATGACTTACAAGCAAGGTTGAAAATTTTATCGAATGGTCAAAACTTTTGTAGGGTTGTGGCTTAGCCTCTCTGCCTCTCCCCTTGCCTACGGACTTGTGAATGTGAACTTTTCGCTGGATGCCAAAAACGTTAAGGTTTACATAAATTAAATTTAATGATTCGCGTATACAAGGAAAACTTAACTTTTAAAACGCATCAACTATGGCTGTTTGGCTATAGTGTAAGACCTCGATCATACCTGGAAACAGTTTGGCAAAATGATAATAGATTCGGTTTAAATTATAATTTTCGTGTCGTATTCAACAGTCATGCAGTGTTTATTCAAACCAGAATCGTCCAACATTATAATTTTGAAAAAAATTGACCCTCGTCGTTATTCTAATTGGATCACACTTAATCAAGTAGGCGTATATACGCACGTGATAATCTTCGGCTTCCGTCCGTTCGTGATACGCAGTGCCGCAGGCACTATAGCGTTGTCGCTAACAGAGTACGTGGACAAGCGTAGCAAGCGAGAAATTATTTTTTTTACGTTAAAAACGGTAAAATAAGGGTGGCACAATACTTATCGTACGGCGTCGGACAACGCCGCAAAAATATAAACATTTCTGTTTTACAAATTGCAATAAGATACCGTATGACAATTCACGTGCGTTACAGTACAGTATTGTCCGGCGACGTTAGGTGCCATCTGACGCCTTCCTTTGCCGCACAATAATTATAATGCCACACTAGGGTGTTCCTTCACACCCCCCCTCTAAAAATTTCAGAGATAAACATCAGTTCTAAATATAACTGTCTGCGCCTCTGATTGGTCGAAAAGTTCGTTGAAATGTACTGTAGCGACACAAATAAGAGGGGGGAGTTATATTTATTTGGCCTCACCACAGGGTCCCCCCTGTTAATCGATTACGGACTGCTACTTATTTTAACCCGCCCTCTGACGCCTATCGTTACTGAAATATATCCGGTATTACAAATATCCACTGAAATAAACGTTTACTTGTCTTGTATCAAAAATTCCAACGACAATGCATGGTTTATACACATGAATGTCCATTCAACTCATCACGTCTGCTTTAAAGCTTCAAACTCAACTTTATTTTGTCCTGGAGTCCTTTTTGCACTACAATTTAGGTATAATTGACATTTATGGACTCTAATTAGGGTTTGGATCTATCTATCCGTTTACGGACTCTTTAGGGATATGGACTCCTATTGATTGGGACTCAAAAATGGGGACCCCATTTTATTACGACCCTCGTATATTCGAATCACTACAGTAAGCTTGTTTACGCGTAAAGCCATAGAAGCGTACAAGATTCGCTATATTTTACACAGCGTTACAACAAAGCATCAACCGATCTAAAAAATATTGTTCTACAATTTGTTATGAGACCACCCACTTTTGCTCGACCAATAAATCTTTACTGCTCTCATCTCGAAATATCAGTTTGCCTTGGTGAACACAGTGATCCGGGCAGACTAGATTTCACTTCACCAGTCATCTGATAATTTGAGTTGTTGTCGGCCTTCGTTTGACTCAGTCTACTGTTTTCATTCTCGCTAGTTAACATTCTGTCAGACAAAGAAATAGAAGACTCCACAGCGTTTCTGCTTGCTTCGGTGTACGATTCATGAATGATTAGATTCTTTTCTTGATATGTGACGTTTGACATGTTAGCTTGACAAGCGTTATTTTCGCTACTTGACACACTGCTGCATTCTGACACACTATGTTCACCGTTCAACGTTCCGTTCTCGTCTTCTTCAACTAATGTTCCGATTTCGTCTGCTTCAGCGATACTTGTCGCGTCAAACGGATCTTCGTTTGCCAGCTGAACTCCGGTATCAGTTTGGTCATCGGAACCGCTGGCTAAATTGTCAGATTTTGCACTTCGCCCGTCATCATTCAATGCCGGCAGACTGAGCACGTACGCATGTGACATAAAATGAATTACTTGCGATAGAAATATTCGCCATGCTGCGGTGACTTCGCGCGGATCGAATTCTGAAATTTAGGCCAGTATTCTGAAATTGGCGTAGGGCGAACACTTATCCGGACCTCTGAAATAATTTTGACCCCACAAGAAAATTTTCAACCTTGCCTGTAAGTCACTGAAAACACTTCTGTACGTATCATTAGTTAATAATAGGTCTTGTAGTTTTCGAACCAGCGAAAAGATAAGTTCAAAACTTTACAGTTTCTGTATTTGGTATCTGCGTCGGGAATTTGTCACGGACCGTGATTGGCCGACTGTAAAGTGGTTGCACCCCTGCGTCAACAAATTACCGTTACGATTAGAGGGAGGCTAACGACTAAAGGCAGGGCCGCGGTTAAGTTGTCCGGTCCGAGCCATCTCCCACATGCGAGATGGGTCTTTCTTGTAAGGCATCACCAGTTTGAATAACGTAATGCTTAATATGCGCTACGCCGAAAGAACAATTTTTTAACCGCACGGTGGATCGATTTGGCTGGGTAACCCGGGTGCCAGCCCATGATGGAGGGTAGGGTCCTGCACTGGCTTAGCGCAAAAACGCTAAAATTGATTCCATTGGAGTGTTGAAGCTAAGACAGAATTTCGAAATTTTTTGGCAACCGGTTCCATCCCCGTGCTTTGCCGGGCCCATCATGCAAAATTATACACTACGAATTTGCAAAATAATATTCATACATATTGCGAAATCAAATTAAAAACTTTAGCTTGTTTTTGTTCTTGCCGAAATGATATGGCTTACAGCTACAGTACCCGCTTTAGGAGGTGCGAGTTGCATTCGGAACGACTGAAATTTTGTTTAATTTCGTGACAGTCTATGAACCTTCGGTAAATTAATCCGAGTTTAGCCTCGCTGTTACGGTGAGGACTTATTAGGAATTTAGATGGCGGTAACCTGATTGGTTGGCGAAAATGGACTCGAAAAGCGGTAATAGTAAACTTGTCCGAACCGAAAGACTGCTTGTTGAACTCAGTGAGCGTGAACTGGAATGTCGTAATCAAAAATACATTTTTTGTCAGAAAGGGCTAAACACAACTATACTGTGAGTTATACGCCTATAATTAGGTTATATTAAATTTCACAACAAACTTGCGCTGAGCATAAAATTTATTCACACCCATCAAGCCTTCTTCAACAGTATCTTGAGTCAAATATGACACTTCAATAGTATCTTGAGTCAAATATGACGGGCTGGCTACAAGCTTGACGTTGTTATATTTATAGAACTTTAACTAAATACAAAATGGTGCTGAAATTTTGGATTCTTTTCTGTTGAAAACTTATTAACTAAAAACGAAAAACGACTAAATAGTACGATTTTGGCTGTAAGCTATTTGACGCTTCAAAGTCAATGTCAATTGCGCTATATCAGGTCTCTTTATTTTTTGCCAAGCAAGTAAATATCATTTCTTCCAATGCAATAAATTTAGGTGTCCAATTAAGGGTCTGATTCAACCCATTTCGGCAGCTTCTATAATTTTGTTACAGTTTGAACATCGGGATTGTTGTTTTTTCTGTGTTTATCAAATTTAGACGCGTCATAACTCGGCCAAACGTATGCTGCTTTTGTTGAATCGAACTTAGGAAGACTTTAGCTCAGTCTGAGGAGTTGACTTATATATAGGTTGGATATTGGAGTTACCGTTCGAACTGGTTGGATGGGAGACCCGTGTGTTTTTCGCTTTGCTTTTGTTTATTTTCTTTTTCAGATCCTGATAGTGGTTTTGGAGGGGTGCAAAATTGTTCGAAGTCCGCACATGGACGATGCTGACCGCATTTTCCACTTTTTTATCCATCTCATTTTACCAAAAATTTCTTTTTCCCCGCATTTCTATTTTTAATTTAGACCACCGGGGTGTGCGAAGTTCGCCTATCTCGATGGACAGCAGATTTATCTTTGGATAGGAATGTGTTAGAATACGAGTCTCCTACCCCAAAATATTTGGCAGCGTTGGTTAGCTGTAAAAATAATGGCTTTTTCTCATGACGACTATGTCACAGTAGCGATTGCGGGTGCGGTGGCAACAGTGAGGCCAAAACTAATTGCCGCACTACAAGCCTGCGATACGACACTACAAGCCTGCGATACGATTACCCCACCCGACATTGAACTCTGTAGTTGTCTTCGATCAACCATAAAAAACGCTAAGAACGGGTGGCATCGGCTTTAACCCCTGCCACATATTTGGTCGTTTTACCTGTACAAAGACAAGTACTGAACACTTCCACAATACCCTCGGCAAACACAACCAAATCTGATGGACTGAATCCGATATGATGAAACTGTGTATGACCAATGCCCAGCTCAATACATTTGTTTGTAATCTGAAATTCACAAGTTTATGTTGATTTAACGAAATAGCGTTTCATATTTATATATTAAAGCTGGAACGCCCCACATACGTATTTTGGGCAGCATTCTAAATCTATATAATAAAGCTGGAACGCTCCACATACGCATTTTGAACAGCATTCCAAAAGATTTTTATGCATGTTACGTATGCAAATGAAGACTGTATGCCTTGAGAATACGTCTTGTTCCTGATTTTATATATCTGCAAACCACTACAGCTTTTCAAAAAGCAGTTTTTTAATTTCGTTCATTTGATATGGAGAGCCCAAGCAACAATTTAGTTTAGTGCCGGAGAAGCTTTAGTCCAGGTGCACATGTGTGCAACTACGTGTACTAGTATCATTTATTACCAAAATAGAGGTTAAAAATAATCTAAATTTTTGTTGAAATTTTATGCAAAATAACAGTAGTTGATATATAATTGAAGCAAGCATTTAATGAATCCAGTATACGAGTTTTAGCAGCTGGTTTAAAAATATAAATTCTGTGAATGCTTGTGTAGTTTTGCAACCCCAACCCAGGGTGGCATCCATGTAAATGCATAAAGCAATTCGAGGAGTTTTTGGTATATACATTGAATTTCGCAGCTTTACAACCGTAAAACTGAAGCCTAAGACCAAACCTGAACCAACGCGTAAGCGATGCGTTTATTTCGTCGGAATCAAAACATAATGCACGCCATTTATACTCTAAACGTAACTGTTTTGCCTTTCAGCCTATCATCTTGAATGATCGCGTCAAACCATTGGCCAAGTTTGAGCGAATGCGCTAAAAATCGTTCATACATATCGCGATCTGAACGATAATTGGTCAGTTGAAATACGTTTCTAATTGCTTGACTTCGACGAAGAACATTAGCGAATAGCGTCGCATAAAACAATTCATCTTGATGCTTCATACCCGTCCATGATTGGTAAATAATTGTTTTGAGCGTTTTATCGAGTTTAATTTGCGCCGCTTGTCTCCGAATGCACGGACAGCATAGCGCGGATGTCATGGTTAAGGATTAATAATCGTATACCGTTAACGTCGTCTACACTGCAAATATTCAACTTTTGTTCAAACCGTTATTAAAATATCTTACTGAAACTTTTCTATTTTATCTTGCGTTCATAATTTTAAGCTTAACACCACTGCAATACAATAGCCAATACAAAATCATATGCTTCTTACTGGTACAAAAATGGTTAGATTTAAGAACGGTTTAGGTATGCCTAAATTTTTGAATATTGAACTTTTAAGGCCAAATAACCTTTAATGTATAGGCCCACGTAAAGATCAGGGGCGGAACGTTTTTCTGTGGGTCTAGTATAGAATAAGCTTAAGCTTTAGGCTAATTTTTTACTTGGCTTAGGCTTAGGCTTAGGCTTAGGAATAAACTCATTCTTACGCTGAGGCTTAGATTTAGGCTTAGCCTTAGGCTTTTAGGAATATGCTTAATAATACTGTTCCGCGCTGTTCTTTACATTGGCCAAAGTATGGAAGGGTAAAAGAGTTCACGCGATCGTTTACGCAGCAGTGAACAGATTACTTAAATTACTAAAGCTGAGAAGTTGTGTTTTCCAATCCAAATGTGCCAGTTGATCAATTCTAACCAAAAAATTTCATTAGGACGATATACATATTGAACCTACTACATCACAACGTATAGTTTTTGCTAAATCGCTAATTGTGAGCTTAATAGTTTACGTAATCTAATGTGTTTGAAATGATCAATGTTTTGTACACACAACGCAACTTTGAAAGTTTAAACTACAGCAGATCATATTCTCATGTGTAGTCTCTCGCTGCTTGTAATCGATTTTCAAACATACAAATCGCACCGAATCTCAAATTTTACACAGTTCTAAGACAAATTAAGATCAAGAAAAAACAGGCAAATTTTGAACCATCCCATCTTTTCGCTCGATAGTTATTATTAGAGACCTGCCACCACCAACAGGCGATACTGATATAGGTGCTCATTTGACAATAAAAGGGCATAGCTGTTAGCGGCATTCTAAATAAACTCACGCTCCGTATTAATACATAAATCTACACTCAAAACAATATTTCTGATACATAAAAAAATTTCTTACATTTAAGAAATATAATTAACGAGGTGCACTTGAAAAGTATTTCTGTTATAACAGAAAAGTTTTCAAATAGGTTTTGAAACAAAGTCTGAAAATAAACGTTTTCCAGCTATTTTTAGAAAAATTGTCTTAAATATCAGAAAAACTTTACAGATTTGCCACAGAAAATACTTTTCTGAATAAATTCAGAAATACTTTTTTGAGTGTACCCAAATACACCTTAGACTGACATATGACGAATTGTAGACGTGTTGCTACATTGGCAACGCGAGTTTTCATTCGATCTATACGCCATGTGCATAGCGGAACACGGGAAATTGCTATGGGTGCCGGTTTATAGCAAGCGGAAAAAACTACAAAATTAAACAAAGATTGAACCCAGTGTGAGTAGCTTTATCAAGTTATAAGATCGGGTTTTGTACAAAATGTAACACTTGCATTCGAGCCCATCGAGTGTGATAAAAGGTGTCGCAAAGCGCTGTGCCGGAGCTGGCGGTCAACAAAACTTGCCACCGCCGGAGGTGAAGCCGGAGATGAGGCGAAATATAGGCAGTTAAAATGATGGTTAATTTGTAAATTTTAGCAAATATCTATAAAAGTGTTGTTATCAAATCGTTTGGTTTTATGTTTATTTTTTTCCAAAATCTCGGTAATTTTTCCGTCAAAATTGTAGGAAAAGTTAAAACAAAACGCGGCAAATAGATAAATTTTGTAAAACTATGCAAAATTTTACTACCGACTTTGCCGGAACCTTTGACAAAATTCTACCGAAGCCAGAGCCGGAGCCAGAAGTCTATTTTTTACCGGAGCCGGAAGCAGATCTCCTGTTGTACCCTGGTGCATGTTAATCCGCAATTAAAGGTCAATCAATTTTTTCTCACTCGCCGCAAAAGACTTTTATATGACGTAATTGTCCCGCGCAATGCAATCCTGGCTACGCCCCTGCTAACGGTGCCTAAGTAAACGTGGAAGCGTGAGAAAAAGATTCAGAGGTCGCGATAATTCCCTATATTCGATAACGTTTATTGTAAGCATACAAGAACCATTTTCTATTTTATAGTTCAATGTTTACGCTTAGGCTTAAGTAAGTAGCTTTGCGCATTTTTGTACACTGTAAATTCCAGTGAGTTGATTTTAACTCAGAATGAATTGAATCACTCAATCTGAGTTTGGACTATCAGGACTCACAATTGTGCGTTGATTCGACTCATTCTGATTTAATTAATCAACTCCCCCGGAGTCAACTCAACTCACATAGAAAATCGACTCAACTCAACGGGAGTTAAAGTTTACTGAAACTCAGAAATAACTAACTTTCCGTCTAAGTTGATTAATTAACTCACTCGGATTTACCGTGTAAAAATTCATTCTGAGTCGAACTAAGGGTTCTTTAAGACAAAAGTATTTAAGTTTTACTTTTGATATATTAGGCAGAAAAACCTATGAACCGCCCGTTTAGGAAGAGATGAAACATAAAAAATGCAGCAAAATTAACTACCATGCAATTTCCCCAATATCATGCGCATCATGCGCTTACGCCAGGCAAATTTTGTGGGTATAGACTGCAGGAACCTAAAATTTTTGGCTTTAGTGTCAAACACTCAATTCCTGCAAAAGTTACCTGGTGTGCGAATGATATGGAGAAAGTTATACATATACGTTTAATATCGATACAAATTGTACTATAATTGCTTCAAAAACATTTATGCCAGCTAACGCCATAACAGCAATAAGTTTTTTCCCAGGATCAATAACTGAGATATTAAAAGGGATGGAACCGTTGCATAACAATCAACATTTTAAATTCGATACAGCAAAAATTACGCCGCTAAATTTATCATCAAATCATTTTTGTCAATCGAGACAGATTTCAATCTTTTATTAAACCGTAAATTTAAGTATACAAACTGTCTTCTGGTTTTCTGTTGGTTATCTTTCTTTATTGTTTAGCCGCTGGTATACGTCGTTTCATTTTTTGGCATTTCAAATTTAAAGATGTGGTTCGCTTAGGAAATGAAGAAAGACCACACGTTTTGTAACCTGATATTCCTCGCGGGTATAGTGTTTTTTGGAGCTAAAGCAGTCGAAAAGCATCGATTTAAGCCACAATATTTGCTATAAAACGCAACCAGAAACAACACAGACACTCGGTTTTTGATCAAAACTGCATAATATTGGAATTACGCCTTCCAAACCAGTTAATGCCTTGGTACCATTCGATATTAAATTCTTTGGACTGAATATAATAAAAGTACGGTTTTGTTGTATATTATTTTCAAACCTTAATTATTCAGAGCAAACCATAAGATATGTAAGCCAATGTTACTTTAAAGGCCGTCCCATTTTCCCGGGACAGAAATGTACCCGGAGTACCCGTCCCATTTTCCCGGGACAGCAATGTACTAGGAGTACAATCCTAAAATATAATTGGGACAGCGGGACAGTTGGGACAGATGAGACAGTGGGACAGATGGGACAGATGGGACAGTTGGGACAGATGGGACCCTTGGGACACTTGGGACAGATGGGACAGATGGGACAGTTGGGACAGATGGGACAGTTGGGATATTTGGGACACTTGGGACAGTTGGGACAGATGGGACAGTTGGGCCAGAAGGGACAGTTAGGACAGATGGGACAGATGGGACAGTTGGGACAGATGGGGCAGTTGGGACAGTTGGGACAGATGGGACAGTTTGGACAGATGGGACAGTTGGGACAGATGGGACAGTTGGGACAAATGGGACAGTTGGGACGGATGGGACAGATGGGACAGATGGGACAGTTGGAACAGATGGGACCGTTGGGACAGTTGGGACAGTTGGACAGATGGGACAGCGTTGAATTAAACGTATATTTGTCTCGTTTCAATAGTTTGAGCGATAATAAAAGGTTATACTTAGGAATGTGCTTTCAAAATTTAAGTACGCTTTAAAGTTTCGAACTCAAATTATTTGGTCATGGATTCATTTATGTGCTACAATCATGGTTAGTTGACATTTATGAACTCTAATTAGGGTTTAGGGACTCTATCCGCTTACGGACTCTTACTAGGGATACGGACTCCTATTGATTTCGGACCAAGCCCCCCCCTTTTTCCCCCACCCGAGTCAATCCTGTATATGTATATATATAGATATATATTTATATGTATTATATATTAAGTTTTGTAATTGTGTTTTTGAACGAAAAATGTGCGTTTAGGTATATGTGCTAAACACGTCGCAAGTCATAACCTGAGAACAAACGTCAACATTTATCTTGAGGACACTAAACAAAAAACTATTAGACGAAAAACAATTCTCGTCTTTCTCTGGGGGTCTGAAGTTGAAGAATTCAACAAAACATAGAAAAATGTTTTGTTACAACAATTATTAAGCGACAAAAATGTGTTTACTCGCTATATGCACTGCAAACATGAGCCCTTCCTTCATTCGCTGAAATCCAATACCGTGATATACGATTTGCCATAAGAAGATATGCTTGCTTGTGTTGCTGCAACACATGGCATCATATATTTTGTAGACCGTGATTGAGTTTGAGGGGACAGCTTCGAAACTTAATATAATCGTTAGCAGTAACATTTTTACTAAATAAAATTGCAAAAATTTAGCATCAGTGGTAACTTCATCATCAATATCTCAAATTTTAACTGTACGCTGAGACTAATACCACATTGTAAATTCTAATGAGTTGATTACTTCAGCTAGCGAGTTCGTTATTTCTGAATTTAAATCAGTAAACATTAACTCACTCGAAGTTGAGTTGATTCTTACTCTAGAGTTGAGTTGACTCTGGGTGAGTTGATTTATTAACTCAGAATGAATTGAATCAACTCAAAATTCTAAGTTCTGGCAGTCCTAACTCAGACTAAAAGTGATTCAACTCATTCTGAGTTAAAATCAACTCACTGAAATTTACAGTGCACGCAACTCATCAAAAACAGAAATCGAGCGCTCTTCAATTTACTGTTTCTTTTAGTTCTTTGTCATTCCTACGTTCTGAGGTTGTGATACTGACAACAGTTGTCGTTCTTGTATGATATATATTTTACACCTCAAAAATCTGTTTATTGTTTTTCAAGGATTGATTTTACTGTTAGTTTTCTTCTAGTTTGCTTCTAACTGAAACTGTTACTCATCTATTTCAACAACTTCCGGCATAAATCATTAAATCTCTTTGAACTCTGTAGATAACAATAAAACCCGTGGCAGTTGTATTCTAACTACGATTTTGGCTAGACTATGAAGAAGCTTATCAGCAATAAACCAGATTTTTAACGCAGTCTTGAATCGTAGTGGCCATATAGCTTCATAGCCGGGCCTGGAGCCAAGGGGGGCGAGGTCACGGGGGGCTGAGCCCCCTGAAAAAATTTTGTCCCCCCTAGAAAATTTTCAACCTTGCTTGCAAGTCACTAAAAACCCATGAATTGCCCCTCCTAAAAACATGTTAGCACCGTCAGCATGGTGAGCTGGCTACGCGCTTGTTCATAGCGTTCTACATGCTTCAAATATAGAAGTAAATTTTTATTCCCAATGATCTGTCTGTCTGCTGGTGTTTTTGGACGTTAACGCTTTCTTTTTTGATGTCTCGATGCAAAAGTATTTCAACTAAAACGGTACGTAGTAAGTGATGCTAACAGACACGTAGCCATGCCGGCCCAGTAACGGGCTCAGCCCCCCATCTCGTGGAAAATTTTGCCCCCCCCCCCTAGAAATATTTCAATCTTGCTTATAACTCATTGAAAACCCTTGAATGCTCCTCCTGAAAAAAATTTTACGCCCCCTAGCAACGTTAGCTGGCTACGGACCTGTACTAAAATACGAGATTGAACAAATTTTAATATATCGAAGTTTAATAGAAAAAAAACATTTTTACGCCAAAAATTAACTTTTTGCATACAACAAATACTCACCATGTTTCAAATCGGTGATTGCTTTGCGGAAAGCATCGCCCTGTCCCTAAGACAGGGCTACGTTCTATAACCAGGTTTAAACTGAATGATTCAACGAAAATTTAGATACCCTGGTAAAATGAAGCACATATTATGTCGTTTGAAATTAAACAGTTTTTACGAGCTGATCATGTAGCAGTTTGAAGAAATTACGTTGAAAGCAGAACCTCGGTACCTAAAACTGACACCAGGGTTTCGAGGAAAAAAACGGGACCTTCGTTGGCTAAACTTAACCAATCACAGGTTAGATTGCGAATAATCGGAGTCTAATGTTGCTCGGTGCGATAATATAGATCCATGTCAAAGGATCAAAAATCGCTGTTAAATCAATCCTGTATAAAAAGCTGGGTCAATGTTCTGTAGTGACTCGAATAAGAAGTGTGTAATGAGCGGGGGTCCCTGTTTTGAGTCCCAATAAATAGGAGTCCGTATCATTACTAATGAGTCCATATGCGAATCACGTCCCAAAACCCGAATTAGAATACATAAATGTCAATTATCCCTAATTGAAGAGCATAAATACCTCCAGGACCAAATAAAGTTGAGTGCAAAAACTTTAAAGCATACTTAAGTTTTGAAAGTGCAGTAGTCCTAAGCATAACCTTGAATTATCGCTGAAGGTTTTGATACAGGACGAATAAACGTTTTATTCAACGGATAGTTGCAATACCGAATATATATTAGTAACAAAAGCGGCAGAGGGTGGGTTCAAAATAAATAACAGACCGTAACAGAATAACAGATGAGGTGCTCTTTGATGAGGCCAAATATATATCAGTCCTCCTTTCTTGTTCGGGTCACTACAGTACAGAACATGGCCGCAACAGTCGTTTTGCATGGGCCGAAAGTTGTAAACGTATAATTTGTAACTTTTCGAACAATTCCCGAGTCGTATACGTGCAAAGCTGCAGACACGTCATGCCACGTGTTCACAAACGGCACTTGAAACCTGACAAGCAAAGGTTGCGTCATTTTGCAATCTAACTTGCACGCATTATCGGACATGTCAAAAGCTGTGTAAATAGGGTTGGGCGAGTCATTGTTGAACTATGCGACGGATCACAAACGTTCTAGTGGGGGCATATTATATGTATTCCGAAAGTATCGTGATTTAAAACGCTTTTTTTGCAAGTTTTAGTATATTTTAAGACTGACACAACAATTGCGCCAAATGCGCAGTATCTTTTGAATCCGTATGGTAAACCAAGTCATATTACTCAGCTATTTGGCAGGAAAATACGTTGTGCGCATCAAATTAACTAATTGCATCGCGATTTTATATGCGCGGCAGGGTCAATGGCTGGATCCTTCACTGATTGAAGATGCATTGCTGTATGTTTACTGTAAACAGATAGGTATGAGGGTGTAAACGGATAGTAAAAATAACGGAAACGGACACGAATAGTGATCGAAATATTAACGGAAACGCAAAACGTATATTGAAGTATAAAAGTTTCGGTCCATGTTACATTTAGGGACGTCCCGGTTTGCGGTGCGTCTGTAAAAAAGTAGGCTTACAGTTTAGACTACATTTTTTGCTTTGGCTTAGGCGTAATCTTAGGCTTAGGCTTAGGCTTAGGAATACACTTTTGCAACGCTTAGGCTTAGGAATACGGTTAATCTGTTGTTACGGCCCTAAAACTAACATTGGCCAAAGTTTCAAAGATATTTTATTGTTCTGCGAACACAATTGAGGCAGTAAAATGTTCACCGGGCTTTTAACCATTTAAAACTAGCGGATGCATAGAATTTTTTAAGATTTTGTATGAATGAAATTTGGAAGATATATATAAGTGATTTGTAAATAGTTTTGAGCGTAAAAATAACGGAATTTTCGGTATTTCTATAATCAAAACGGATACCGATTTTTAACACAAACACAGATATCCGTTTGCACCCTGGTTACTAAGGTATACAGCATTGAACTTATGGGCCCATGTAAAGGACAACTTACAAACAAGTCATTAAACTAATCAGCAGAGTACGGGTATTGTGACATAAAACAAATGATAAGTTATAAGACTATAATCAAAAGTTTGAAGTTACAATTTTGATTACGTTTGCGTCAGTTGCCTAAGAAATCGAAACAAAACATCGCTATACTGATATAAATCTTAACAACCAAACATTTTGACTCTATCGAATAATGAATAATTAAATGCGAATTTCGCGAACGGCTACATAGCTAATTTCCCGACACAACTTTACCAAAAGAATCCCTTTGCGATATCACAGCATTTCTATTTAGGTTTGACATTTAATAAACTGCGTTGGCGGCAATACAAAGCAAAATATTCCCGCATTGAAATTAATTCCAGTAAGCACGTTAGACAGCATAAAAGGTATTCTAAGATTATCATTAATCAAGGTTATTTTGTACCAGATTTTAGTATTTCAAAGGGTATAAAAATGTTAAGATCGTCGTCATATATAAATTTCTTTCACGAAAACTGCTTAGATTGGTGCATTTTTGTTTCTAAAGTCTTGGCATAGGACTGCAAAATCAAACAGCGTAAAACCTCTATAATTCGTTTAAAAAGTAGTAGGAATATATGCTGCATCAAATGGTACTTACAGGAACGTATAAAATGATATTCTATCAAAATTCTGTGAACGATAATAATACTAAGTCATTAATGTACTTTAGAATAATAAAATTTGTTCATGTTGGGAGCAACAGACTTTGGTCGCATGCCCCGGTCCGATCGCAGTTTAACAACTGCTTAGAAATTACACCAATTTAAAATAAAGTTCAGATGGAAGTCAGTGACTACTTTATCAAACAGGGTCTCAGCAGTCACCCCCATACCCTCCATTTGGGGGCCTCCACTACTACAGGAAATCCACCCTAACCGGTTGAAACAAAAGTCGTCAAGTTTTAAAATGCGTCTGGCTTCTCGCTCGTTTCGCTCGCGAGTTTTGGGGCTCCCACCCTGGAGTTCGGGGCGAGCACCCACCACTGTCTGATCCGACACCGTATCAAACGGCAAAATTTTACTGTTACGGAGCAAATCGAATGGTAAGGACAGGGTTAGTATTGTTCGCTTGCCAAACTGACTTTTACTAAAGCGTTCCCGGGAAAAGCACAGTGGCAGATCCTGAATGTTCTACCGGTGGAGGTGGGAGGTGGGAAGATACTTTTTGTTTCCAAAATATTACAGTTTCAATGTTTATTTTAGTTTTTTTAATGTTTTAGGACAGAATAATTGAGTGACAAGGGAGAAAAAATTTTGATATGATGACATAATCACCTCATATTTTCATTTTTATTTTACTAAAAAACACGTTGTGAGTTCAAGATGAACCATTTGTGTCCCGAAGTTTCGAACACAACAGAGCCGGTGTCGGAGTAAATCGACCATCCCTGACTCGATCGGTCACTGAAGAAGCCTGTATGCTGAGTACTACAGTGTGTTTATAGTTCAGAATGTTGCAACACTGCCAAAAATGGTGGGTGAAATTGACTCTCTCCGAAATAGGGTTTTCCGGACTACACAAACTGAGTCGAATTCGACTCTGCCAGAGTCAAACGTGCGACTAAGTGAATCGACCTTGACTATGGAGGAATCGAATTTTGACTCAATTTGTGTCGTCGTGAAAAGCCTGTTTCGAAGACAGTCAATTTGACTCACCATTTTTTGCAGTGTACGTTTGATAACAAAACACAAATACACATTTCGATTACCTCTACCAAACCCTATGGAGTAAGCTTAAGCTTTTAACTTTAATTTTTTGCTTATGCCTAGGCTTAGCATCAGGCTTAGGCTTATGATAACGCTTACCGTTTCGTTACCCATAGGTTTAGGCTTGGCTTAGACTAAAAATTATACTCATACTACGGTTAAGGACCTGGCTCTACGCTGGCCCGTCGTTCTTACTCGAACACCGCATTTCTTCCCTGTTCACGCCAGACATAGCACATTTGAATACCGCAGTGAACGGTACCATGTGCAGTTGTCATTTCTTTGCTAAACTTTAAATTCAATTTTCGTTTAAACGAGTAATAAACTTTACATACTGGGGCACGACACGACTGTTGTTCCGCGTCTGTAAGAAACATCTTTAACCAGGATACATTATTTTTAAACGTTTATGTGTTCGTTTTATCGTATTGATTATAAATCGGTATCAAATAGCCAGGTAGAGCAAGCGGTTGTTTTTTTAAGTTCGGGTCAATTAAAATGGCTTGCGTTTCGATTACTTATTAAGTGCGAGCTTAGCAGCAATTGTGTTGTAGAATTTGATAAATCTTTCCAGAGCATCAAATTTAAGTGAAAAAGTTTTAGGCACAAAATAATGCAAACAAAGTAATGTTGAACAGGGATGCTGCTGAAACAGCGTAATAACGAACACACCAGTGCTATGTTTGCGTTTCACTTTGTCTATAGGTTCCTTCACACTTCATTCCACAAGAACAAAGTCTAAGTATAATCCTAAGCTTAAGCCTAAAACCTAAAATCCTAAGCTTAAGCCTAAAACCTAAACTCGTATGCTTAATCTTTAGGCTAAGTTTTGCGAAAATCTAAACAATTCAAAACGCCTGTAAGAGTTGTGTTGCGATTGTTATTCGCCCATTTCTTTGTTTACTTATCAATATAGTGAATGGATAACTATGGTAAATAAACATTTTCAAAAAATATTTTAAAGCCTTTATCCTGAACCACATTCATAAACAAGCTGCCCTCGTGTGTTGAATGCGCTTCACAACTCTTGTTACCGGATAAAAACATGATACGGCTCAATCATTAGGATAAATATCGCTATGTGTGTAATGTAGATGGGCACCGGTTATTCGGATATCCGAAATACTATTGTGTATAAATTATTCTTGAACAATTGGCATTGTTTTATTCCTAATGTAGCTGTTGTGGTTGAAAAGAAAGTCTGTATTCAAACCTGAGTCTAAATATTGAAACACATTCCTGCAAAATTATTTCATGATTTAAAATCTCGATTTCTTAAAACATGCCAAAATTTAAAATACTTCAGTTTAGCTTGAAATATATGTACCGGAAAAATGACTTCGTTTTTTTAAATTTTTCTCAAAATTAACCCAGTAAAGTATCTGCGTCGAATGTGCAACGTCAAGTACAAAATTTATTTAATTTACAAGAAACAAAACGTATAAAATTTAACTAATCGGAAGAATAGTTTCGTTTTTTTAAAATTTAATCTCAAAATTAGCCCAGTAAAGTATTTGCGTTGAATGCGCACCGTCAAGTACTAAATTTCTTTTCTTCTCAACAAACAAAATCTATAAAATTTAATTACGGATATCCGAATATCCGGATATGAATAACTTCCCGGTGCCCAACACTAGTGTATATCACTTGTTTTTGTTATTGCAATTTTGCACTCATCTTCAAACCGGCCAATGTGAAGAACAGGGGCGGAACAGTATAATAAGCATATTTCTAAGCCAAAGCCTAAGCCTAAGCCTATACCAAGGCTTATTCTAAGCGTAAGAGTGAGCATATGTCAAACCTAAGCCTAAGCCTAAGCCAAGCAAAAAAATTAGTCTAACGCTTATGCTTACTCTTTTCTAGTCTCACCGAAAAACGTTCCGCCCCTGATTTTTACAATGGCCTTCAAACGGATAGTTAACATTGATTCAAAATTCCATCAATAAGTATGCACTAAAACTGGTGAAGCGAACAGAAAGAATAGATGTATTGTTTCTAACTAAGGCTGAACTTGAAACAAATTCAAGGTATTAGTTGCCAAGAGTATTTTTCTAACAATCAAGCATCTCACGTGCTAAATTAATAAGGACTTTGAGGCATATCAATAACACAAAATTATCACCTGACACCGGACCTGTAGACAAAGGATGGCAGGGGGGGCGCAGTGCCCTTGAAAGAATTTTGACGCCCTTAGAAAATTTTCAACTCTGTTTGTAAAGTCAATGTGTTCCCCTAACTATAATTTTTAGTCCCCCTAACAAAGTGAGATTATTAAAAGGTTGGTACTGTATTCACCCGAATAAGAGGGGGAGGGATAATAAGAGGGGGTCCCCATTTTGAGTCCGAATCAATAGGAGTCCGTATCCCTAATAAGAGTCCGTAAGCGGATAGAGTCCATAAGCCTTAATTAGAGTCCATAAATGTCAATTAACCCTAATTGTAGCGCATAAATGACTCCAGGACCGAATAATTTGAGTTTGAAACTTTAACGCGTACGTAAATTGTGAAGGTACATTCCTTAGTATAACCTTGTATTATCGCTCAAGCTATTGACACAAGACAAATAAATGTTTGATTCAACGGATAATTGCAGTACCGGATATATCAGTAACGAAGGGTGGCGGAGCGTGGGTTAAAAATAAATAACAGTCCGTAACCGAATAACAAAGGGGGTACCCTCTAAAGAGGCCAGTGCGTTAAATACTTACTAGTGCTGCTTTATCATTCAGCTCTATATAGATTAAGTCACAAGTTATATTTATCGCAAAGGTCGAAATTCTGCCAAAGTTCTCCTCAACAAAAAAATGCAGGTGGTGCCATGTCCCCTGTAGCACCAAACTATTAAAGTTTTATGCAGCTCCGTTCATTGATAGATCGGCCATGTTACTTTAAGGGGCGTCCAGGTTTCTGGTTGGTCTATAAAAGAGTAGGTTTAGATTCTACATTTTTCTGCTTAGGCTTAGGCTTAGGCTTAGAAGCTCATTTTTGTAACGCTTAGGCTTAGGCTTAGGTTTTAGGAATACGCTTAGTCTCTTGATACACCCCTTAAAGTAACATTGATCGATTGATCTAAAGACTTTTAGGTAAGTAATTTTTTGTTAGCATATGTTTGACTTTTTACTGATCACCTGAGGTACTACTGGAAATGGCTTTCGCGCGCCATCGGCTACTGGTCACCAGTATAGCGCAGTTACGGTAGCGCTATACTTTTTGACCATCTTGGTGCCCTTCGGCGTCGTGCAGCGTCGTTCGGCACCGTATGCCAAAGCACAAAAATTGTTGAATAGTACCGTATATTAACAATTTGTAAACAAAAGTTTTTAGATTTTAGCGTCAGCAGAAATCAATATTCAAACTGTCTGGATCAAATTTGGCACACTATATATCATAATAGTGGTCCATGTTACTTAAAGGGGCTTTCTCGTTTTGGTTCAGCACTTTTTGTTCAGCTATAAAATTTTTATGCCTATTTTACGTAAAATGTATACAAGTTTGCTAAATTGTTCCCACACAAGGGTTGTATTCAAATAATCCCAATGCTTGGTTTCATCAACGATCGGTTTCGCCCAACGGGTTGGTTTCACCCAAGCGTTTGATTTCGCATAAACGGTCAGTTTCACCCCAATCGTTACCTTTATCCCAACAGTTGGTTTTGCCCAAACGGTAGTTTCATCCAAAAGATAATGTTTGCCACTACTTTTGGGCTCTGCGTGTTAACATAGTTAAGTAGAGTTTACACGAGTATGTATGATGGCATAACTGATGAATGAGTGTTGTGATGACCACTTCTTATAGAGAATTTCCTAATTATGGTGTTGCCACTAAACGAATCGCAGTAAAAATGCGCCTTTCTCAGTCAAGTTTTTATTTTAACTGCATATAGCAATCGAAGATCAAACTCGTAATCGTGTTCTGGCAACACCGATTAATATTGCGCAAGGGCAAAATTTTAATATAACATAACTAAAATTATGTCTCTTCAACATAGCCGTTATTCAATAAATTTCTGAAATTTTCTAATAAGAATACGGCTAAAAATTTCACTAAATCAAACACGTTAGCGTGCTTATAACCAATAACTTAAGATTATAATATTTATATAACTTCCAAACGCAAGCGAACAAAATTATATAAATGCTCTTTATATGACTGTTTTAATTTACTCAAACTTTAAAAACCTTACCCTAAAACACTAGAAATAGTTTTAATTTTGCTGTCTGTAATATGTTTCAGAAAAATTAATGGTTAAGGCGATTTCCAACACAATTTTGCCCTGATTCTTTTCTAAAAAATACATCAAACATCAGCACTCACAAGTTGCTATCTGTTTAGCAAGAATACGAAGCATATCACGCGTTAATACTCAAGTATTGAGTAATTTTTGTTCTAGTATTCAATAATTGACCGTTGCCTCTAGAGCAAACATACACAAAATCTATTTAATTTGCACGGTATTCATATATAGGTAATAATAAGCTTTGGTATTGATCAAATAAAGCCACTGAACGATTGTGTAGCAACGATATAGGGGGATATCAATATATACTTATCCATTTAAATATTTCTCAAAAGCACAAAATGAATCTTGCAAAATTTACATTTTGAGACAAGCTTTCTTTTTTAAAATTTAAAAAAATGAGATATTTATTGAGTTGATTGTATAAACGTTATTCAAATTGCAAATTGAACCGTGTCAACTGTGTTTAAGTTTGGTTCAAAAATTTGCAGTTATTTCACAATTCTTGCTTGATCGAACGTCTATATTAATCTAAGCCTTAGGTGCGCGGCCATACTATTTTAAAACGAATACAAAATGTGTTGTTTGGCAAAAAGTACACGTTTCTGACATTCATTGGGTGGTGTTATAGTTTATAACATCAATATTCACATTGTCCCGAGTACTTAAATAATGAAACATTATTCAGTACAAAATTCAGTTATACTTATAATACAATGACAGCCGAAAAAAATGCGGGCAATGACGTCAAAACTGTTTTGTTGTCGAGTAAAAAAACATGTAAAACAGAGCGAGGTTGGAGGTCAAGTTTAAGTAAACTAGAGATCAGATATGCGGTGCATTATAGAAATAGTTTCGCAATTGCAGTGTTGCAAAATATGCATATGCAGAAGCGAGTAATTACACATTTTTGATACACCAATGTATAATATTGTTTGAATTAACACTGAAAATTGACAGGCGCCTGCGGCGTTAATAATTCCGACATCGAACTGTGCATATTAAAGTATTTCAGAATTAATTTACAAATTTTGCGACAACTTCCACCTATCGCCAAAAACCGAGTGTAGTTTAGTTTAAAAAATAACAATTCCTAATTTTTTTAGTCTTTTCAAACAATGACTTCGAAGCCAAAATATGATGAAAAATATTTAACCTCACAAAAAAATATTAAAAAGTTTAAAACAAAACATTAATACGTACAAATACCATTTCGACTATATATATTTCAATTTAATAACCATTTCAAATGTCAATACGTTGAAATTTGCCTATGTTGTTCAAGATCATAATAAACCAAACAAAATATTAATATGGTAATGTGTTTAACCATGTAAACTACCGTTAACCCAATTTCGCCCAAGTATGAATATTGAAACATTAAACAGAATGATGTAAACGAATCTTTGTCTAACGTCGCCTTGTTCCATCTTCAAAAAATACACCGCCATCCAAAGCGCAATATTTCGGACATATTCCTCGTTCGCCAGGATTGCCAGGAGCACCAGGTGGACCCTGAAACGTAATAAAGTAATATAACGTTTTACTAGTATAACTGGGAATTGTTCGTAATATTAAAGATTACCAAATACAATGAAACGAAATGAAAATGGTTATTATTCGTCATACAAAGATTATAAGTTAGACGCTCAATTAAGGCCGCCACTTAAAAGTTTTATAATTTAGATTTGTTAGTTGTGACCTTTAACTTAGATTTGGTATTAAAAACAATACTAAGCAATGATTGGTTCAATATACGACGATAAGTTCATAGAAAAATTTATAATCATTTCAACAGTGATTCGATCAAATGCATACAAGGAATCCGAGAAGAACACACATTCGCCGGAAGACTTGAGATTTAATTTAACCCAATTCACTTGGAATTTAGTAAGGAAAAACATTTTGTTTGTACCATTTTACACAGAAACTTCGAGTGTGAACACAAATTTAAAGCGCACGCGGAAAAGTTACGTGTGAACCTTGAAATGCAAACATGGATTTTCTGAAATACATATTAACTCATGTCGACAATAACGAATTCAAACACGTGTAAAAATTCGCTCGATTTTGTACTTCTTTAGAAAAAAACAGTAAAAGTAGCTTACTTGAGGTCCAGGATTCCCAGGTTGACCAGGTGCGCCAGGCGCTCCTGGTGGTCCTTTAGGTCCAGGCGGTCCAGGTTGACCACTAGCACCAGGTCGGCCAGGCTGACCAGGAGGACCAGGCGGACCAGGATCTCCGGGTTCACCAGGATCGCCAGGGATTGGTTGTGAGCTAGGCGCAGGTTGGCCAGGGTCTCCAGGTGGACCGTCAGGTCCTGGTCGTCCGGGGGCACCAGGTTGACCTGGCGGTCCTGGTGGGCCAGGAATCGGAGCACCTCCATTCTGTCCTGGCTGACCAGGTGGACCGGCATCGCCTAAAACACGCAAAATAAGTAGTCTCACAAGTTATAATACATTCTGATTATATCGAAATCTCTGTTCAACCACATATGGGTTGTTTAAAATTTCGCTGCAACTTATAAATAAGCAAGGGAATTAATCTACCAGATTAGTAAATTTTAAATTTTTCGTCTGTTTCAACTCACTTTGTTTGCTAAAACGAATGTAGTATACAATGCATACAAAGCGTAGCCAGGTTTGCGTTTCGAGATGGGATCGTTTTGTCCCAACGTTTTCCGCAAGGGAGCAAGCGAGCGGAGCGAGCGAGAAAATTTTTTTAACCTCTGCAGGGTTTTTCTACAGCCTGTACTAGAATTTTTTGAATCGTTCCTTGAATTCAGAATGAAATATATCGCCATATGTATGCTTTGAATAGTCCCCTGCACGTAGCCGCAATTATTAAACAAAAATTAGATGCTAAAACATATTTTGAAATACACAGTGAATCGTACAGCTATAGATCCTTAAACCCTCAACACTAATAGTTTGAACGCTCTGGGAAAATCCTACGGAAATATAGCTATGAAAGTCGAAATCAATTGCTAATTAATTACTACTTTAATTATATTTTCGACTCACCTTTCGCAAAACATGCGTTAGCCGAATAAGAGCCAAAATTGGAACTAATAAAATAAAACTATACGGCATAAACATATACCGACTATAATTTTGACTTCAGAATTTAAATTCAACCTAAAAAGCCAACCTGTTTTGTTTTATACAATATTAGACAACAATACCTGGTGGTCCAGGGATACCAGGTGGTCCTGGTGGTCCTTGTGGGCATGCAGGACATGGCGGTGGCGCAGGTACATTGCATGCGCCGACAGGAGGTCGACCAGGATTGCCTGGCATACCAGGTGCGCCAGGTTTACCAGGACGACCTGGGCGACCTGCTGGACCAGGTGGTCCAGGTGGACCGGGAAGGCAGCATCCTAAAATGTCAACAAAAATCTTTCAATATTTTAAACCAACTACATCATAAAAGTCGCGTCAGTTACACATTTAACAAAACGAAATTTTCCAGACAACCATATTATGATCACGAGCCCGTATCCAAGGGGAAGAGCAGGGGTGGGATCAGCCCCCCTGAAAAAGTTTTGGCCACCTTGGAAAATTTTCAACCCTGCTTATAACTCGTTGAAAACCACTGAATGCCTCCAATGAAAATTTTTTACACCCCCCTACAGCAAGCTGAGCTGGCTACGGAACTGTATGATCAACGAATTTGTTGCGTTTCTGAAACGTAAATCCAGCATATATGATCTTCATGCCAAAGTGTCAAAATCCTCAAGTGCGCACCAGCTGACAAAGTTTCGCAATAAAAAATGCCGGTGATCAAAGCCTGTTAAGTCAAATGCAATATTAGTGCTAAATCTTAACACGAAACTTTCGGTTTTTTTGCCGAGTTCGGGGCTGCACTTTTTTAGCTCCCACAGCGTCTTTTATGTTTTAGCCAAAGTTAGTTAAACGTCTTCGAACCTGAGCAGCTTCCACTAGATGCTGTTGCGCCTGTGCCATAAGATTGCCGTTTTGTTCGATTATTCGCTGCTTCGAACGGCATCGTTTTGAAGTAGTTCACTTCTGATTGAATACTATCTGCTGAATTCTGTAAACAAATTTTCAATTTGTCCCATTACACGAAAAAAACAACAACGTAATCTACTGCAATTTGTGTTATTACTTTATTCATATTCTTACTCTAGGGCGTGGATTATGTATGCTAAGCGCAAGATTAACATCAAAGCATTCAGCAGATCACCGCTTTACTTGAATTAGTACTAAACGCGCAATACGAAATCCAAGAGCGAATGTATATTTTCAAAGAAACAATAGGAAATTGCAAATTTTTAGCTAAATTTTCAAAAGTACTTTATCAACTCAGAGAACATTGGGGTCTGTTCCACCACCAGCCAATCTGAGTAGCGGGTCGCAAACCAAATATCACTTCTTTACTTCTCCGTACCAATGCATTTAACATTTTATGCGCCCTACCTAAATTCGTCATGTATACCGCTGTCAGCAGGTTGTAAACGGAAAGTAAAAATAACGGAAACGAAAATATATCCTGTTACACCCTGGTTTCTGGTAACACAAATATAATAAATTTCAAATGCAAGCCAACGTTTTCGTCAAATTGACTCTTGTTCGCGACATATTTGGTTTGGAAACTTCGAAACGTTTTAGTTTGATTCTCTAAACTTTTTGAACGTGAAAATATCGTCGATGATATAAATAAACAAACTTTTTGAAACCAACCTTACAAAATGACATTTCTGAGTACATTTGTCGCCTAACGTGCCGCATATAATTGTATACCATTGGCAGTGTAACGCAACATGAAAGCACTGCAACAACACTAAACGTAATTGCAGAATATGCAACAAATTTGTACGCTTTGTAACGAGTCTCGTACCCGTTTGAATCAGAATGTGTCATGATTCGTTGGTATTGATTTTTAATGATAAAATGAGATGCTTGTAAAATATAAAACAATCGATAATCTCTTTGATTAAATACCCGAATTAACGGGTTGCTATCGTCTAAATGATATAATAACAGCTGCGGTTAAAAAGCTTAAACACTCGAGCGACTGATTTGCATAAAAGTCCATATTCCCAGATGAGTTACTGGTTAATGTTAGGCCTACGAACTGCGGCTGTTGCAGATCTCAAAAGTTGTACAGAAGTAAAGTAAATCGAATCTGAAAAATCGGCTAAATTTCGAAGGTCGCCCATTCACTGATTCCACGGCGGTATGACCTATTACCAACTAGTAATAGTGCAACATACATTTGTGAATATGGGCAAACATGGGGCCAATGTAAAGAACAGAGGCGGAACAGTATTATAAGCATATTCCAAAGCCTCAGCGTATGCCAAAGCCTAAGCCTAAGCGTAAGAATGAGCATATTTCTAAGCCTAAGCCTAAGCCTAAGCCTAAGACAGGCAAAAAAAGTAGTCGAAAGCTTATGCTTACTCTTTTCTAGTCCCACAGAAAAACGTTCCGCCCCTGATCATTACATGGGCCAAACATGGTAGCACTAAATTTATTACAGATACGCAAATTTAATTTTACTTCACTCAAACTAATTGCAAACAATTTCATTTAATAATAAAAGAATGTAGGTTATATTGTTTACATTAACCCATTGAAGTGAAACCTATAAAACTGCAAGTTTAAGTTATCTTTACACGTATTTCTGAAAGCAATTCAGCTTGGTAGAGCATTCTTATGTGCTTCAACGACTATCACTAGTAGTATATTAATACATGACGAAAAAATATGCCACATCAATTAGTATCATTTTAAACTATGTCCCACAGAATGGAGCAACCGTTCATTTGTAATAACTTATTATTGCGTAAAATTTAAATGCATAAATTGGTTCAAATGAACAAAGTGCCAAGTAAACACACCAGTTAATATATCGTAAGTCTTTGTAGCATATTTGAGTAAAAAACTTATAACTAAAAATCATAATTTTGACAAATTACTTTTGAATAATGGTTTATGACATTAATCATAACAAACGCGCAAAACCAAACAGCTGATTACTGCTGATATTTTAAGAGTAAATTTAGATTTAATTTGTGATTTTACGTATGAATTAAACTGTTCATTTGTGAACAAAGGTACAAAGTTTGCATTGTGTCGCGTACATCGTCACAGTTAAAGATATATCAATTTTTACATCTTTCAAGTTAAAACATAAGTTTGCGTGAAAAAAATTCGTCACAGTTCCTGTTTAGAAACAACCAAAGTTAATACATGAAAAACCCATATATGAAACTTTTTCAAATTTTAATTTCAACGCAGTATATACATTGCATTTAAATATCTGATAAAAATGTACTGAACGGAGCGCAATAAACTTGATGCCTTGCAGGTATCAAAATGTTTGCTACAGATGATATACAGATGTAAACTGTGAATAAAAATTCATAGTTTTTGTTGAGGTAAAAATTGGTGAAAAAAATTTTGTAATAAACTTTATACCAAAGGGTCCGATCAAGAACACGACGTAGCTTTAATAGCAGTGAGCATGCTTTGTTGATTGCTTTTAGTATAGCACCTCGGAAAATCACAACACAGCAGTTGCTTCAACTGGAAACCATGAAATATGTGCAAGGTTTTAACTAAACGTACTAGAAAAATTATATTTGCACATAATGACCGAAACAGTTGAAACATATACCTACAAAGCGAGACCGTGGTTACACCAAACGTAAACTTTAGCTCAACCAGTTCGAGTGTTATATAAAAATTCAACTTGCGAAACTGTATGGATTATTTTGTTTCAGTTCTTATAAACGAAATTTTCGTACGCGAAATTAATTTAAATTTCCGTCCTCAAATTTTATTGACCCAGTTCCAACGAATAACATAAATTTGTTTTTAGCGATCAAAGACGCTTATTTTATAATACGATATATTAGAAGGCTTTCGAAAATCTTACTTAAGTGTTTATTTAAGACATGCCTGAGTAATTAATAAAGTCGATGAGGCGAACAAAACAAAAAACCGCCAAATGTGAGCCATTGTCAAAATAACTAGTAATAGTTTTGATTTGTATTAAGGAGGCGGCACCACGAGTTTGCAATTTCAGTTCTACTAAGGTTTGTATACCTGAACGGCTAACTTGAAATCTATCAGATTTAGTCAGCGGCTTAAGTATTTACTTGACTTAAGTACGCTTTTAAAAACGACAAAATCGCTACGTAATCATCTAGCACGACCTTAAGTAACAGGTGAACTAGGATTTCACAAACCCAGCCAATATTCCTAAAGTCTACGAAAATTTATATCACATTAAGAACATATCGTATCCTTACAAAACGTAATGTATAGCGATTTCAACAACACCTGCCATACACAGGTTGTTAAAAAAACTTCACACCTGTTATAAAAAGTTGCGATTATTTTCAACCTGACCGCCAGCGAGTTCAAATCTAAAAGAAACAAACAAGGCAAGTTTTCTGATCTGAGCGACACAAATATTGCAAAAGTACCAAAAGTTCGTACAGTTCGCGCAAAACCGATCTACCATTTGCTACAAACAACAACAGTTTTATTTGACAAATGAAAATGTTAAAAACATTTCCGTGTATTTTATACCAAAAATTTTCAGTAGAATAAGACATTTTGTGTCCTTGACAATCGTAGAGAATACATTTAGCCGCAAGATATGCTTAAAGAAGTTCACGGTCACAATTGTAGCGTTTAGAAATTTGTGTTTAGGCTAAAAATGTATTTTTTTCTTTAAATCCTCATAAATACACTTGTAACTACGAAAACTAAAAATTGTTTAATTTCAGATTTGTATAATATATTTAAATTGCGAACGTTATTTTAACGACCGTAATCGTGATTTTTCGAGAAAACAACACCACTGTTGCCTTTAGGACATTTTAAATTTCGGTTAATTCAAAAATTGCTAAAATTACATCCGTAAGGAGGTCAGGAACTATAACGAGCAACAACAACAGCACAGTGTATGTGCATAGAATATAGGAAAAATTGACAAAATATTAATTGACCAATTGGAATTACGGATCAACCGTAATATGTATCGTATACGCTCCCATAGGTATGATGAACTATTCGCAATACCTAGGTTCCCCGGGTTGGAATAACAAAAGAATTATCTACTACCCATTTATCCTAACAATAAAAACATATATCCGTACCTTAAATGGACGTTATTGTGAAATAACACAACCCAGCCATCAGACACAAATACCGCTGATATAACCGGAACTAAACATAACATAGATGCTGCTTGGTTTAATTATTTCTTTCAAGCTTACACCTTTTTCGTGGTGTTAAATCAGATCGTCTTCCATACACCAGCATTTTTAAAAGGTGAAAAAATTTTCGCTAAATTTTTTGTACCAAACCACGTCAAACGTAAGCAGCCTTTCGTGCTGATTTAGTCATGTAAACAATCAATCAATACACAAATCGAACAATTTTACGAACCGCGGGCATGTTTGTAAAATTTGAAAATTTCATAGTTGATTACATTTCTCATACACAAAAAGTGTCTAAAATACGGTGCAACAACTTTGTTTTAAAACTTTAAATTCAACTCAGTCAAACGAAATATAAAATTAAACTAAAAACTTATGTTAGGAAAAAGTGAAATTGTGAACAAAACGTAAGTCGTCCCTTAAAGCAAAAGTATATACAGTTAAAATGGCAACGATGTTGTTATTTTTTTCTAGGCACAGCTGAAAATAACAAACAAAAAACGATTATAAAACCAACACTGTTATGTGCCGCCGTATGCATCAAAGTGCGGCGTAGAACATGACATTATTCTTTACACAAAACAAGCCAGACAGCAATTAAAAACAACAAATATAACACACATCGAATACGATTCAGTGTATAAAAGCATATTGCAGTTTGACAAAATCGCGAATAGTTTTCTTTTTTCCATATCCGAAATGATGCGAGATATAACAATATGACATCGAACATAATTGATCAGC
The DNA here is from genome assembly GCA_030248215.1 of Enoplolaimus lenunculus. Taxonomy (NCBI): domain Eukaryota; kingdom Metazoa; phylum Nematoda; class Enoplea; order Enoplida; family Thoracostomopsidae; genus Enoplolaimus; species Enoplolaimus lenunculus. The sequence goes on from JASANG010002002.1 coordinate 82,234, forward strand.
CTAAAACTATTGGCATTTTATCTTTAAGAGTAAAACTCAAAAAAAAACATTAACTAATCAAGTCAGTTTCAGGTTAATTCAGTGGTAAAGCGATAGGAAACAAAAAAAGAAACACCTTCTACATTATAGGTTTTCGTAGTGTTCAAAAAAAACTTTTAAAACAGTAACAGCAAAAATGAAAACTTTTGCTGAACATGAATATATATATCGTTCTGTTAGTTTTGGCGTCGACTGTTACTAAATCTTACATTCTACACCAGCACCATATTTTTTTACTTGCGTATTAAAAACTCGAGTGTTTAACCAAAGGAAAAAGTACTGTATATCTAATTAAACCTCTAATTCAACCGTACGAGTGTTGCTGTTTTTGTTTCCATTTTTGTTAAACGAAAACTCTCTTTTTTTCTAAATTAGTACAGAGTTTGCAATAATTAATATAGATACATATTGCTGAAAAACAGTACAATAAACGCGAAACTTATGCAGTGGAAATACAGTACAACTTTCACTGTTTGTGAAAAGATTTACGTGTGATATTGGTGAATCGTTTTGAACATTAAAACTGCACCGGCATTCGAACAGTTTTACTCAGTTTTACACTTGAATAAACTGTTTTCGTCGAAAACAATTACATCCAAAACTTGAAACGACGTAAAAGTTTACTGAAAACTTCTAATATAGATACACGATTTCCCAACACATTCTAGCAGTCGAGTAAAACTACCTGCTGCCTAAAAGTTCTACCCGCGGCACACCTTTCACCCGCAGCTGAAGCTAAAGCAGTAGTAGTTCTCAATGACTGTGGGTGATTTGCACTTTAATGAAGATATGCGTTTACAGTTGTAACGAATTTACACATGAAAGTTGACAAGAATTAACAAAATTTCAAACCCAACTAAAATAAAGCACGGACAGCAACTGACCAAAAGTAAAGCAGACAATGCGTATGTTTTGAACCTTAAAACTCCAAAGTTTGGTGTTGGTAAAAACTGTGAATTTTTTACGCGAGTGATACAAATGTTTACCTGCAGGTATATCCGCGGCTGAAATTCTTCACCCACACCGCCCCGCTGTATGCTGTACACTTGCATAATCTTATCGAGTCCAGTTCTAATAACATTGCAAAAGGATATTTAAATTAACAACAAGAACGGGTAAAACAACCATGCGAGAATGCTAAAATGGTTTTCTTTAAAAAATTTTGGGTAGGTTTTGAACTAAACTTTGCATTCTTTATTGGTAGGTGCCAAAAGTTTGGCTCGCATTAATGTTTAATCTTAAATATAAAAGTTCGTTAAAAATCGCCGCTGGCAAATTTGTTTATATCAACATCCAAGCCGAGATCATAGTGATGTTTACTGAGCAATACACGCCGTTTAATATACAGCGCCGCGAAAAACCTAATTTAATCCTGATGTTGTAAACTGTGTTGTTTTGATTTCAAACATTAAAAACTAAATAGATTGTTAGACACGCAATACTGCAGCTATAAAATGTCATTTATTTTGTAGACAATTAGGCGACTTGATTTTCAGAAAAAGTGGCAGTACTAAACATTGTTCGCTTTTAAAACATACTTTGAATGTGACGAAAACAGTTAAATGAAATTTTAGTATTGTTGCCCACCAACGACCAAGAAGATCAGACCGTGTTTCGTCAACACAGACGACGAAAAAGTACAGAAATCTTTTATAACAAACTTTATCACTTGATCAAAAATTGATTTTGGTTTATGATAGTTTAGGGTTTCAATTGAATGAAAATTTGTTTGCAAATTATTTAAAGGGGCTGTTCAGCAGTGTATATGGTTTATCTGATGGTCAAAATATGGTTTCTAGCGAAATCGTTGAAAAATATAACGGCAACACAACGCGAGTTCTCGAAAATTTTAATCCATCTTTACGATTTACAACTATTTTTTGTTAATGGCTCGCAAGTCGGTATTTGTCCAAAAATGGTCGGATTTTGAAAATTTTTGCATACTTAAGCCTCTCATGAACGTCCTCATTTCATTCCACATCAAAATTTGAAGTTTCAAATTATTCGCTTTTTCCAGCTCCAATATAAATTCATTTGGACCGAACAATTTTGAGTGAAAAATGTTCCTTACAATGTGAACCTCGTATATAAGCGATTAATTTTATTTTGAACAAACTCTACCCCGATTCCAACAGTATTAATAGCATGTGTGAACAACCCATCTAAATTTGTAAGCACCTTTAGGCGCATTCACAAGCAAACACGTTAAAATGTTTGTTTGATCTCATATTCTTCAGAGTCACACAATACGGCTCGTCACAGTTAATTCTGCACTGCAAAAAATAGTGGGTCAAATTGACTCTCTCTGGAATAGACTCTATGGAACTACACAAACTGAGTTAAATTCGACGCGGCCAGAGTCAAATTCGACTCATTAGTCGCAGGTTCGACTCTGGCAGAGTCGAATTTTACTCAGTTTGTGTAGTCCCGTAAAGCCTATTTCGCAGGGAGCCAATTTAACTCACAATTTTTTGTAGTGTGGATTTTGCATTAATCTTTCACTTTCTAATTTAGCTTCGAATATGTTAGGTTAATAGGTCGAGATTTGATTTGTTTTTCCAGTTCTTTTCACGTTCAGCATAGAATTGTCGTTGATCATATTTTATTGACCTCCTGCATGAAAACTTAACGGCCCTAAAAGTAACGTGGACCTTTTAAAAAATATGTAACATTTCTTGCAACAGCAACTGCAAAACAATTTATACATTCTTTACTGAAATCTGTTGAGCTGTTTTCTAAATTTGCATTGCAACAAAATTGTTTCGTTAATCTATACGTCAGGTCAAAGTTGGAAAGGATATGAACAACGACATGTAACAGATGAACCAACGTAACCTACAATCTTTCAAAAATCATGATACGAACAAAACTATTCCAAATCGTAACTTTTTAACACCTAATGTTCTTATGCTAACATAAATTTTTAATAGTCACATGAGTCAAGCATTTGACTGATAGCCGGTCAACATTTCAAAAATTTTGTCCGCGACTTATTCCCACCTTCGTCAGGTACAATTTTAGACGCTAGGCATTGAGCATGGTTTTAGAAAAAAATATCTGACTAAGTTAAAATTCATAGTCTAGGCACAATCGGTCAAAATCGAATGCTTTAGGAGTCTCTATATGCTCACAGAAACACAGCTATCCAATGTTTAATTAGGAAAATCGAACATGCATAAATATCGAAGCGAGTATATTTCAATTCACGTTTTGCTTAATCTTTTTTCATTCACTTGATCAAGCAACACGTAATATTAAACCCTGCCCATTTTATGGCAATTTAAAGGTTACTGTAGCGACCCGAATAAAAGATGAATTAATGCCCGGGCTCGGGCCCTCTTTTTTCTACGTCCGTAAATCGTCCATAAACGGCAATTACACTAATTGGGTCAATCTTACTATTATGGCCGTCCCAAAATGTTATGAAACTGCAAAACTAGTCGTCTTCAATTAAGCTGTATTTTACCTTAATTCTAAAACTATTTCCAAAATGAACCATGAAGCTTACTTCTTTCAACCACAACATAAACAGCTGCTTTGGCACACAAATATTAATGGCAAAACAGAACAGTACATAAAATTACATTAATACAGTAGACGTTGCATTTTTGGGAGAACATTTGTTTTTAACCGTTCCTACTTAGACTAAGGTTTTATTGTTTCATATTAAAATACTCAAAATAACGATGACAAATACCTAAACCTTTGCTAAAAACACCAGCAGACAAAAATATTCAATAATTCTGATCCCCCTTTATTAAGTTTACATTTATAACACAACCAGAGATTGCTAATCTTCATTAATATGATGAACATGGTTTCGAAGAATAAATACAATATTTTTGTGGAATTCATGACACGTTAGCACGGTGAGGCGTATGACTGTTTGCAGGATTTGATATGTTGCTAGCGACCGAATCTAAAATTTACATACGTTACATTTGGATAAAATCAAAATTTACTTACAGATTTTAAATATAGAGCCGATATGAACAATGGCAATCTTTAACTATTCTACTGTTTACAACAGCACTATTGCACCGTTGTAGCCTGCAAAATATTTCGTTTACATAGTTCATTTCTTGTATTAACGCTCGTTTTGTCATCAAAAACAAACAGTACAAATGAGGTTTAAATTTTGAAACGGCGTGCACTATGTAAGTTTTTAGGACTTTAAAAATAACTTGCTAATCTCATACAGCACGCCATCGCAGTTAACAAAACTAGTGAGTGAAAAACTGCTGAATGCAACTTCGAATAATGGGAACTCATGTTGATTTGACGTCAACCTTAAAATGCAAGCTCTTTTATCGCGTCAGCAGACAAAACACGAATGTCATATGACATTAGCTTACAAACCACTCCTCTCAAAATATTCACCAATGTGTACAAGACTCGGTATGTCTCATGATACTGTGGGACATTCATGCGGTATATCATGTATTGTGATATTCCAAAATTAAAACGATTGTCATACTATATTTTGAGGGACAGTGTAATCTTCGGGTGCTAAAAAATAAATGAAAAGTCGGACGGCAGCGGCACAGATGTGCTTTAAAATACCAAACAACACGCTGCAAAATTCGTTTCCAATGCTAGCATCATATGATATTCAACAGGACAATTTGAGTATGTTACCTCAAGTATGCAGACATTTGAATTCGAATATCATATTATTATGATATTGAAGAACAAAGAGTGACCTACACATGTTAATAGCAGACAAATACGAATTTTTGCATATGATATGGGGTCAATAAGCAGACAAAATGTTATCCAATATGTAAAATGTGACAAAACATGTCCAAGGTTTCCCGCTTAAAACGTAAACCCCGCATAATGTATGTCAGAGTGGCCATTTCCAGACTAGAAAAAGTGGTGCTCCTGAATAATTGGAATACCGGACGCAGGTCCGAACCGACGAATGATGTAGAATCTAACAGACGAAAAATGACTCATTGCATAGATGACCAAAAATTTCGTTCCCACCATGGAAAATGCGAGCAAATTTGAAAACAATTCTTATCTCTAAATGCTATTTTCTTACGTGAGCGTGAGCTTCGCACAGAAGTGGAATGAGCCACCACAGCCGAAAACTGTTTGAGCACAGTTTGAGGACTCAACGCCGAAACATCGTCATCGTAGTCTTCGTCATCGCTGCAATATTGCAGAACAGCAAACATATATTAGATATCATCGAAAGTAAACTTATTTCAAATTGAGTTATTTTTTTAGCCAAAGCAAGGCATTTCACACAGCACCTCCACATTAAGAGTATTAAAACATATTTAGCTATCAACCACAGTGGTGTATTAACAAATAAATATGACTGCAAAAATGAAGTTACTATAGTCAGAATCACAATGGAAATTATCGCCCAGCACATTTATCGATCTTGCAACTGAGGTGCTCCACCATCAGCAGCACTGCACAGCGCAATGCTTGTGCAAAATCAACCGGTTTAACGTTCAGCAAAATTCAAATGAAAACTAACCGTGTTTCTAAATCTTTCAAAACATTACAGTACACTAAACTTTAATATTCTTAAATGTTATTGCATACCTTTCCAATGCACTCCCATCAGCACCGTAGCACACTTCTTCTTCTAGCGCCGCTTGCAAGTCATCTATCCGCCTGAGTGCAAGTTTTAAATCACCTAAAGATGTTTGTTGTTCCTGCTCCGCACGAATGAGAGCCTGTTCCTAAAGCAAATAACATTTTTGAAATGTCAAACTAATCCGTTTTCTAATTTTGGTGCTGTGATCACTACACATTTCCAGTATGTTTGCTGACAGTTTAGAGTTACACTATACTTACAGCGAGCTTCAACACCGCCGGACGACGCAGCGTCGAGTGGCAGGAAATAGCGGCGTGCGCTGACGTGCAGTGGCGGACAGCGCCGCACGCCACAGAAAAGTATACCGCAACCTTAACGGGCCGTTATAACATAACTCGTGTAAATAAAATTTTGAAAGAACACGACACAGTACATAATGTAATGTAATGTTTTTGCGATTAAAATACAACGAACAAAGCACTGTATGCTAACCGCCTCGTGACGCTTTTGTGACATTTCAGATTCGCGTTTCTGAACTTCAACCAATGTATCTTGCATTTCGGCAACTTGTTTCTGAAAGCGGCGGGCAATTTCTTGATCTTTATCGCGCGCTGCTCGTACTGCTAAAATTTCTTCCTTCAAGTGATCTGTTGCATCCCGATATGAAGCCAATTGAGACTGAAATGATAATGAAAGTGCCTAAGCTGAATAGCAGTTCTATTCATTATAATCTCTTCCAAATATTATTACAACACAGTTCGGTATAATTTGCGCAAACATATTTTAGCAAAACAATATTACCCTACCGAATATTGCAAAAAGCTAGAAAAAATATCTGGTTATGATGTTAATAAGTCTTTCAAACTGTACTAAACACCCAAATAAGTCATTCACAATAACTTTCCGGCTTGGCACGATAAACGATATTAGGACAGAACAATTATAGAGAGGTTAATCGCAGAAGCGCCTCTCTTACAGCGCTCATATGTTTAGATTAACTAGTGCCAACCAGGATATCCGGTTCCGGCTTAATATCCGGCAACAAACTCACATCCGTAGTCGGTTCCAGTATAATCCTACCCGACACTGGATATTTAAGGCTGTGGAGCCGAATATAAAACTGTTTTTACATGTGATAACAAAAGACATTTTGCTGCGACTGCAACTCTGGGCAAGTCAGAAAGTAACACTGAAGTCAAATGAAAAATCCAAACCGACAATTAGTTTTAAATCAGCACAAACTTTTGTACGACTCAAATACTACCAACAGTGTACAAATGTACAGTCTATATCCAATCTATATCCACTTCCGGTGAAAAAATACAATATATCTACGGTTCCGGGATAAGGTGAAATTAATAAACATTCGCTCCCTAGCGCCAACAATGTTAAATGCTATGATTTGCCACTAGTTATTACCGTGTCCAATGTCAATTTTGTTGTCAAATGTGTAAAGAAAGACGCAAAAGCAAAAAGCTAGAAAACAAATCTCAAACTGGCCAGTGCAACTCGTACCTCAGCACGAATTTTCATCGACGATTCCAGCTCAAAGCGGGCTTCAAGTTCGCGGAGGCGACCCTCAGCCAAAGTTAATCGGTGCCGGTCGACGCTGTCCGCTTCAAGAGATTCAAGCCGCGACGACAGTTCTGCGATTTGTTCTCGAAGGTTCGAGCGTTGCTTTTCGAGTTCCGAAATATTCATCAGTTGATCGTTAAACGTAATATGGTCAACTGAACTTTGTTGAACCTGAAAAAAAGAACTCATTCTCAAAAGGTTTCATTTTCAATCACAAAAGTATGTACATACAATCGCTACACAAGAACGAATTTAATTCTGCACACAACCATCTTACTATAATATAAGCCAAAAGTCTTTATTTTGAATACAATACATGTAAGACGAACCTTATTTCTTAAATTCTAAAATTTTACCTGTAAGATACAGAAAAATTGTTTTAAATTTCTTATGAATTAATTTTAAAATATAAAAATGTTGTTTGTGAGTCTAAGCGCCAACATAGCTAATTAATTTTAAGTAACGCAGTTTGATTCAGTGTTTATATTGCATTACCTGTGCTTTATATTTCTTCAAGAGTTCGTTTAATTCATCTTCGCGATCTTCATAATGGGACTGCAGACTTGTGCGTTCTTTAAGAAGTGTGTGTGCTTTATTCTCGGCCTAAATTGTACCGAATACGAATTAAATTGAATAAAGCCACATAAAGTATTTCGAAAAATATAATAACCACACTCCACTCCAAACAAGTAGAACAACGAAGCAGAAATTAACCAGGAAAGAACATTAGTAACATTAACAGTATGGCTGGGTTTCTGAAATCTTACTTAAGTATTTACTTAAACTATGCTTAAGTAATTACTTAAGTCAATACTTAGTTTTTCGAGCAAAACAGGTAAACGCCAAATGCGAGTGTTTGTCATTACAAAAAAGTAAAAGTTTTCCTTTATATTAAGAGACACCACGAGTTTATAGCTGAGTGGTGATGGTATACGCCTCCCACTCCAGTCACCGGAGTTCGAATCCTAGCAAAAATTAGGTTTCAGGGGAAATGGAAAATATTCATGTGAGAAAGGGTTAACTTAAGTATGCTTTTAAAAACGACAAAATGGCTAAGTAATTACTTAGCACGTACTTAAGTGTTAAATTATACGTAAGTAGGGTTTCAGAAACCCAGCCAATGACGCGTAAAATACTTTTAAAACGTACATCTACTTTGGCTGCAGACGCTGCTTCGAGTTGCAGCTTAACTTCAGCTAATTCCGTTTCGACATTTTGTTTACTCTTCAGAATACGCAACTTTTCAGCTTCGGAATCTTCTAACTGAAATGTTTGAAGTGTGCAAATTTTCAGTTCAATAATAAAACACAAAATTGTCAACGCAGCTAAAAACAAAATATTTTCTAAACAGGATATTTTCTAGCTCAATTTTCAACCAGCAAAATTAGCTGCCACAAACGGTCCCAAAACATCCATAGCGGAACCTCTCAAGTGGATAAAATTCTATATTGTTCAATATGAAGGGAACAAAAAACTTATTCAACGGCACAACTAAATATTTTATAATACAGAGATGTCACAAAAATTGCTTTTAGCAGAATTCGAATATTAGCAATACACAACAAAACACCTACTTGATTACGTAGCTGTTTGACTACACCTTTATTTGGTGCCAGACTTCTCTGGTGTTGAAGCATTGTTTGAGCATCCACAAGTAACGCTTTTGTGCGTTTCAAATCACGTCGCAGCTCCCATTCTTTATGTTCATCTCTATATCAGCAAACACGAAAATACTGTATTAATATAAGTTACTAAGATTAGAAAACGATACCATAAGTAAATTTGGCTAAAGTGGTTTATTGCAAAAGTCTACTAACTGAATTTTTTTATAAAATTCCGTTCGACGGTTCCTGAAATGGACGTCGGACGGTCACACGACGAATATCCACCTTTAAGCGATCTAGTACAAAAAATAATAGGCCTCGTGTGATTGCAAGTTTCGCTGAGTATCGCACCGCTAAATCCTCGATAATGGTTTAATTATATTCCAGCCGAAAAACATACACTGCATACCTTGAACGTGCCATGGATGTTGATTCCTGCAGTTTTGCTTCCAGTTCTTTCTTTTCTTTCGTAAGCTTCGCTACTTGCATTTGTTCTTCTTCAAGCTGTTGCTCAATATTTCGCACCTGCGCGACAAACAATGTATTTAAACCAATTTTGCAAAAGTAAGTAATGTAAAATATGACGCAAAGTCCCCGAAAAAATAGAGCTTGATACTATTTTTATCTCCCAATAACGGCATCACGCAACAGTGGACTTCGGTGTCTCCCGTAAATATAGCATAACACAGACATGTTTACGACAAAGCTAGACTCAACAACCATCTCTCAAGCTTAGTTCAAAATTCTGAAAAAATTACCTTTCTCGACGCTTGCGCCCGTGCATCTTCAATTTCTTGTTCTTTGCCTTCAAGTTCTTTCATCGCTGCTTGTCGAGCGCGTTCCGCAACCATTTCCTGCCGTAATGTCATTTGCCGCAATTCGTGCAATTCATTGGTTAATTCTTCAAGCTCACCGTCCTGTTCGCGAAGTTTCAATTCCAATGACGCTTTTGATTGTTTCAGTTGAACAATCTAAACGTTACAAACCGTTTTTATGTATAGGACGGCAGCTGAGTTATTACAGAAACTACAGAGATTTTCCGGGTTGTGACCACCCAGTACATGTCATACGTAGCTCTCTACTTGAGGAATCACGAGAATTTATTTCTAGTTTCAAATACAAACAAAACGCGTAAAACCGAAATACATCGATATAAGTTAAATAAATTCTACACATGCACTATTCTCTATCCCGCTAAAATTTGTCACAAGAGTCCTTACAAAAAACAAAGAAAAGTTAGTTGTTACCGAACTTTAACATTACGAACAAAATACCTGTCGGTTAGTTGCATTAATATTTCCCGACTCTTCCAGATTGATCTCAAGCTCTTTTGATTTGGCCCGCTCTCGGTCATAGCTCCGCTCCATATCCTGAAAGCATATTTTCTCAATATAAAAACACTTTTCCATACTATTTCAAATTTACAAAATGTTGGCAAAAATATACAAACTTGACATTAATGAATAATTTTCGATTCGAAATCCGTCTAACAGGAGTAATGCCAATAATTATACCCGTAGTTCCACTTCGACTGCGCAAAGTTTGTTAGCGACCTCTTCTTTTTCACGCATAATTCGCTCTTTCTGAGAACGCTCCAGCGTTAAACGATCTTCCATCGCTCTGTTTTCAGCATCGAAACTGAAATAAAAAATAATATGACTACCCCACCCTATTCAAGACCCACACACGGAGCAGGTAATATTGCAAGACATGCCAACTGTGTTGTTCAGGACATGTTTTGTCAGTTGTTCGTTTTTGTGACGTGTTGTTAACAATCTGCCAAATTTATTAGTAATCATAAACAAAGGAACAAAACAAACCCTGATTTGAGCGCTGAAAAGCTATTGAAAAATACTTTGTGAAAAATCCTTTTGCACCTATTGTCACGTTTTATAGAAACTGTTCTCAAACTATTATATTTCACGTAAACCATAACAGGATCAATAGTACATGTCACACATGTTACAACTGATTGAAGTGAGCTTATAAGAATGGAATGAAGTTCAAATGAAGTGACCGCAAAGCATGCACAAGAAACTGTAGTCAAAATAAGAATTAAGTGCGCAGCAATCGCGATTGCGTGTGCGGTCTCAGTACGATTAAAAATTTAATACTAAGCAACAGCAGTTACAATCGCGGTGGTTGGCGCAGTAACTACGAGCGGTTGAAATCTTATTTGTGAGCAACTGACAACACAAAACAGCCGACCGCTAAGACAGCAGCGGTTTTGTACGTGACCGCGAGCGTACTTTAATCTTTTCGTGACCGTAAACTAATACACTGGAACACTGTCAATCTCAAAGCATGCAACTGTATTGCATACCGGCGCTGCTTTTTCTCAAGCTCCGCATTACGCACGGACAGACTGTCAAGCTGGAATCTGACATCTTGAAGTTCTTCAGTCTGTTTTTTGTATCTCCGCTTAACATCACTGGCATTGCGCCTTTGTTCATCAAGCTGTTTGTTTGCATCAAACAGCTGAAAAATGCACATTCAATTAATTGCTTAGTTATATAAATCACTAAACTGTTGATAAAAACATCATTGTTCAACCTATGAGTACAAAAAGATTCCCAATGTTAAATTGTAAATGTAATGAAAAGTTAAGTTAGTAATTCATGTTCACATATTTGCTAAACACAAAGTGCACAAACAACACCTTTGAATCTAATTGCTTCTTCGTAAATTTTTGATGTTCCAACTCTTCTTGCTTCTCTCGCTCAAACTGCTTTTGTTGAACATCGAGCTGTTGTTTTAATTTGTTGCATTTCTCTTTGTACACAGATTCTATAACAGTGATATTGATAAACCAGGAAAACCGATATGCTTAGTTATCTTATTAGCTAAAATACATGAGATTACAAGCTAGTACATGTCCAACCACATTCATGTATAACCAAATTCATGTTGTTATACCAAAAGACAGAATGCAAGTTTTGCCGATAATTATACATTTTGTTTAATCTCTAACACAACTTACCCGAGTCTTCATTTTCGCTAGAACTTCCAAGCGCTTCACGATAATTACGATATTCCATAACTTCAAATTCCAATTTTTGCGCTTTGCGTTCCATATTGCTCCATTTGGATTGCAAATCAGAAAGCTGGAAAACACTGCCAGTGTAACGTGTAAAACATACTTATAATTATTGTCTGAGTAATCTTGATGTCGACATACTCAGCGTGGTGATTAAGCTACAACATCTAATAAAACTTTTCATTATTCCAGAAGTTATCAATCCGCGGTACAAATGAGGTAATGTTACTAACATTAATGTTAGAGACAAAATATAATCAGAAAACCACATTCTCAGAAATAGTCGTTTCAATCATCTCGGTACTGGATCATTTCAAAATATGTATAAAGTAACATTGTGAAACAGTTCAAACAGCGACACACTACTACTGTTACAGCATTGAAACAAAATTGTAATAAAGTTTTTAAGCACCCGCTAATTTTCAGTACCTAACTCTGATGGATAATCGCAATATTATATGACGCACTTTTTGTCACCCGGCAATAACCGGCCGATTATAAAACTTACTTCTTTTTCAAGTCGCATACGATTTGTTGCTTCTTGTTCTAATGATTCAGACAATCGTTGCGAGCTCGATCTTTCCTCCTGTGCTTCCGACTATAACGGTAAAAGTAAACAACCAAAATTCATGAGAAAACTAGACCAAGGGTCGAAAACAAATTTCTATTGTTCCCTACAAAGTTGATTACGTACTAGTTACCATTCGCAATTTTAGCAAAACTAGAGTATTATAATTAAAAGAGATATAAACCTGAGCATCTGCAAGCTTATTCTCCAATCGATCATTATAAGTTCTTAGTTCCGCAACCGTTTTTTCAAGTGTAGCCACTTTTTGACGCAAGGAGGACACTTCTTCCTAGAATAACAAAGCAAAATTCGATAAAGATTTCGGCAGAAATAACAAGGCGATATATTTTTAAAGATAATAGTGTCACATGTGAAACTTGTAAAACGTGGTGTAAGGATCATAAGAAATTATATACCTGAAACGATGTAGTTAGCTAATGTTTCAGAACAGTGTGTTTAGATCTGTGTTGTCGATATTTATGGGTTTCGGAATCTGGGCGTACGGAATTTTACAGTTTATTAAGTTCGGTTAGCGATTGAGCTATTCATATTTGATACATTGTTCTTCGTGCATTTATTTGGCCTGTGATACATATCCGTGAAATAAAAACGCAACTTCAACAGATCCATCTATACTACAGCCAGAATTAAGTGCCGTCGCGCCCGCCTTACAAACTCAGGTTCTTATCACGAGCGCCCGCAAGCGTTATTTCAATTGCTCGCTGTTACTAAAGCGGTTTGCAAAATGACTGCAACCGCAATACTACGCACCAAATGCTGTCCGTGACTGTCCCTCTTAATTTTTTGAACACGCTTAGCATTGAGAAATACTTTACAACGCAATGACGGACAGCATTGAAAGAGCAGTAATCGCGCGTAGATCAAATTGAGTTTCCGAGCGATTGCGTACAAAGTCACATTTGGAACGACGGAAGAAAAATAATACCACACTAAATTCGTACGTCTTTTGACAACATTTCATTCTCTGTTCGCTTCACTCCAAGCAATGGTACAACACGCGTGTACAGTCTCCACCAGGACCACGAACGAATAGTAATGTATTTGTTAATGTTGCGTTGAATGCATCGAATCGCCAAGTCTTGAATCTAAATAGCAATAAAACTACTTCGAAATCCAAAATTTAGCGCTATTTTCACCGATTGATTAGCATTATATACAGGTTAAATTTACAATACGGCGTTATAAAAGCATGAAAATGAATGTTTTAAGTTTTATGATATCTAATATATTAATTTAATTCCCAAATTTTTAGTCAAGGACGTCAATAAAATTTGAGAAAATGCAAAGCATGTGAAGCGTGCATTAATTTTTGAAACCGAATTTATCGGTACACTTAAATAATTGAATATAGAATTCAGAAGAAGCGCGTAATTCAAAGACACATCTGTCATAAGAACAAACTGTTGGCGAAAACAATGGTGAGCAGCTACAGCTATACGGTACCGCACAGAACTACATTTATCTTCAAGCGCGAGACCTTTCTTTTTTCCAAGAATCGCTTCATTAAATAGACACGGCATTCAGCTTGAAATTTTGACACCACTGCTGTCAATTTTTCATCTCGAGCGTCTTCCAGGCGTGCCAGCAAGTCCGATCGAAGAAAAATCTAAAAAATCAACCTATACGCTATAGTTGATTGCATCTACCTGTTTGAAATGGTTTAGTCGATAAAATGTTGTAAAAATAGACTAACACATAAAATATGGGTTGAGACAACACGGTTGATACCGCCTGGTTGTGAACACGTAGGTTATACGAAAATAATATCGGTATTATAATTAAAATACGCAAAGTTGACGCTAAATATTTGAGTATGTATTTCAAAACCTAAATTACAATAAAACGAGTTGTACCTGGCTCAAACCAAGCCGAATTTGACTTTCTTTATCAACGTCCAAATGGTCTAAAAGTCGCGTTATCGTCTGAAACAAAAAACCAAATGAAACGAAAATATTCAGCACATTAAAACGGATTCAAAAAATTCTGAAACCAGATAACTGAAGCAAAAATTTGATGCATATGTCGTAGTTTAAACATATGTGAAAAGGCAAAAAGTTGCAACTCAATCGAAACGTCGGTAAAATGCAGACATTATCAAAACTGTTCCACCGGATGTCAAAATGTACGTGACTTTGAAAGACGGTATTCTGCTGTTACATTTTGCGGTATTATTTGACTAAACAAATGAAAATTTTCAGCAACTAAACTCAAGTGTAAAAATACAATAAGATATTTCGCACCTCGCGATCGTTAAGCAACGATGAAGCAGGTGGTTTATAATCTGTGGGTGCAAGACATTCAAATCGTCGTTTGAATTCTGAGAACAACATACGCTCTGGGAACCCTATAATAGCATACGTTGACACAGGTAAACAACAATGCCAATCAAAATACAAACTTTTATTCATACCATACCGTTCTAAAGCTGTGCCAAAGTTGCCTGTATCGTCGCGCGTTACGCTCACAAAATAGTTGCACAACGCACGGTGCCTCATGTCAGTTTAAAACAAAGAAGGAACACACTCTACTACAGCAAGATTTCAACCGGTACCAAAAAATTGTCAGGATGATCTTTGCTTATTGCACTAACGGACAAAACAGGTAACTATATGCTGTATCGAGCAGAAAAATATGTATAAAAGGCAAAGCTTCGATATTGGTACTCAGGATAAGACGTTACTCGTTAGCCACGCTAGACTTAAGACGCGTAGTTTTTCAATTTTCTTCTGGCTCCCGAAAGCTCAATAACAAATAAACTCAAAACGAATTTACCACATTTAACCGGTACATATTAAATTTTAATTTAAATTTAAAACCAATTTTTGAGAGCATACCGATTTTATTCAGCCGAACACTAGACAGCAATTGAACACCGCGCAACTGCGATCTCATCAATGGAACGTTCATCAACGATCGTTGAAGTGAACTTTGATTAGTAGTTATAAGTGACGTGTTTGAGTCGGCTGAGCTACCACAGGCAACATCTAAATTCGAAGCCAGCAACACCGGAGACGGTGATGCTGCGCCCAAAATTAGTCCCGAGTCATGATGAGGAAGGACACAGTGTACGAAATGTAAGCGACCATTGCGACGCACCATTTCGCACAGCCAATCCTGAATAAATTAGGGTTATCTGTTACATGAATGCTTTAGTAAAGCATGCAGTATGCATTGACAAGGCGATATAACATATTTTCTTTTCAGTGGTTTGACATAAAAACTGTATTTTCACAAAATATATATTTTATTCTTGCTAACGTACGGAACAATATTATGCAAACAAAATATTTTTTTGTTCTGAAGAGAAGTCGATATCAATCCAAATTAAAACTTAATCTGAAACATCAACAAAGCATGTTTGTCTCACCATTTGCGTTTTCAAATTCGCCACGGCTGACGATTTGCGTTTTACAGAGGCGCCCAAACTTCGAAATAGCGATGTCGTCGCTCGTCTTAAATTGGATCCACTAGACGCCGATGACTCCATTGATGTATTCAATCCTGGGACACCGCCACCAGAACGAAGAGACAAAAACAAACTCGATATCGGCTCACTTAAATAAAAGACTTTGAAACAATCGAGCAACCTGCGACTAGGCATCTGAAAACTAGAGCTCTTCAAGCAGCATCTATGCACCACACAGTGACGTCAGTTATTTATGTTTACTGGTTCCTGATCCAGCTTCATTTACGGACAAATAGTGCAATAGTGATCGCGCTAGAAATCGCGGTTCTGATGACGATTGGCCAGTTCTTGAATGGTATAAAAGCCGCAGCGCAAACGATTGCGCCATGACTGCGCACTTGATTTTGTCAACGACTACATATACACACTAAGTTTCCACAAACTGTGATACAAAAAGTAAACGTAGCTTACCGCTGTGATTCTTGTAGCAATGGCAGAACGAGTCGAGCTACAATGTTTTCTTGTATTCCGCGAAGCCATCCTGATGCTGAATACACAACTGGATTTGTGCCAAGAGCGTGTTGCACCACAAAATGGTTGTGAAGGCGCGATTTCGTTATAAGGCGTTCGGCTTAAACATACAGCAAACTATTGTATTAAAAGAGTAAATAAAACAGAATGAACCTTGAGTTTAACATTATTGCATCCAAATCCAACTCATTTAACCGTTCTATTTCAAACGCAACTTACGCTGATCGCCAAAATGAACCAACAATCGTTCAACAAACGATTCATCTGAGGCGCCAGGGAATACAGATTCTTCGTCGAGTAGCCACAATAGGCCACGTTTTTCTTGACTTCTCAATTCAATGCTCGTTTGGCGAATAATGTTAGCGTCAGGCGGCTTATCAATACAGCTAATCAGCGTGTGCGGATTGTATTCAGGAAAATCAAATTCGATTAGCACGTTTTCCTAAATATTACCTTGTATAGTTTACGTTATATATACACAGTTCCTTGCATTCAGAGTACCACGGGAAACAAAGCGAGTGACTCTTTCAAGCTCAAGCATCAAGCAAATCGATAGACAAAAATGTCCCGTTAAGATGATTCTCAAATTATGCGCTCTTAGATGAGTTCAGATTGAATGTAATACAAAATCAACTATAATATGCCATAGCAACTATTGCTGGACATTGTTTTGCAATTTAAAAAAATGACATGTAACCAGCTATTACCCGTTGTTGCGCGAACATACAATCACAGTAGTTTTTACGACTTAACTACGGCCTGAATCACAACATCATTCTGATAACACAACAATAACAATCTCTTTCTTAAGGATTTGAATGCTAGTCCATAAGAATGGCCTGCCTACAAAGTCTATAAGTAAAAGTGGTTTCAATACGATTACGGGCCAGCGCCATATTTAAACAATATCAATAAAATGACCAGATTGTACGTTGCTATACCTGATTGTACGTTTCCATAGGCCACGTAAAACTTGCGTCGTAACATAAGCCAGCTAGCCGTTCGTTTGCATAGTTGAAGCAAAATTCGTCAAATGTAGCTCCGCGCGGTCGTTGAGCAACAGATTCCGTGAACGCTACACTGCTTCCGTTTTTAGAGCCATGTTGCGCAACAGATGCTTGGTTTTGGAAACCAGGACAGTCGACTACTGATATTGACGTCAGTGTACGGTAATTCGACGACAACGAACTAAAATACTACGCTTTATAACTTTCTAAGTCAGGAGTGGTTAGCGTATGCATTCAAACCACAAGTGCCAAAATGCCACAAATTTGAACAAAATACCGCATGCGTGTTAATGTAAAGCTTGCCATAAGCACATGTCTAACATTGACAACCAATACTATATTATTTAGCCAATAATCCTGCACTCGAATTGAATGAACTTAGATTTCAGTTACAACACATCTAGCTAACAAGAACAACCATATAAAACAGCCGTTATTAAACTAACCGATTAATTAGCGACACAACAGCGACCATGAGCTCACGATACAATGCAATAACGAATGAATGCAGCGCTTCCAATCCATCAATTTGACGATTCTTCAGACTCATTTTTTCAATGCTCGGTCGCTTTCCGGATTTGTTGTCAGTTGAAGAAAGCCGACTAAAGTATGAAACTTCAAACTAGAGAAGACCCAAACCAGCACTTACTTTGACGGAGCCTATAACCGGGGCCAAATATCAAATGGAATCTTCGAATGGTTCGGTGCATTTTTAAGAACTGGATCAGAATCCGGTGTTTCGGTCATGTGAAACTTTATTAAAACACTTACTTGCATTCATTTTTACGTTACAGTTATTTTCGACAAAAGTGTCAAAGTAAAAATACATTTTTACCACAAATATCCATTGGCCCCAGTTGGTAACGACCTCGGTTTTGTGGTATTTTCCCACAGCCCGGAGCCCGGGGCAGCTCTACATCTAAAACATACAACCAGACCCTCTAACACCATCCGCTTCCATTAAATGACTTTAGTCACATCAAAATACCTGGGAATGTCTTGTGTCTGGGCTTGGTTAACCAGGGTGCGATCGGATATTAATTTACCGCATACCGAAACCGTATGCGTATATTGAATGTTACTGGAACAGGAACCGGATACTGTATACATTAAAATAATCGGTTTTTCGCTGTGTTTTTGGCGTGCTCATCTGTTACAAAGTACATAATTGCTGCTGATAAACTGAAATTATATAATTTAAAAATGCATTAAACCATCACTCGCTTTGATAAGTTAAACGTTGCTGAAAACGTATCAAAAACCCCAGCAAGATGTTAATGACGCTTACTTGGAAAAGCAGTTTTGTGATATTCGGCACCAAAGCCGTAAATATCCTGTATCTCGAAGGTTTATACCGGATACACAAACCGGATACGCATATCAAATATTGCCGAATATTAAATTGGAACCGGATATCCGGTCGCATCATGCGAACCTCAACACCGGGATAAATTCCTCACTACCTAAACAGACCATTCAATCGAGATTAAGTGCTTTCGACCAAGGGGGGATCCCTTAGAGTAGCGAACCCCCAACACCTGTTACAGTGTAGCCGTCGCGTCGAAAAAACGGGCGTTGTTCACCTTTATGATCGCTGATGGCAGAAAAACTGGAAATCACCAATGATTACAATTACAATAATGCAAAGTTTACTTGTTCTCAAATACATGCCAAGAATTTTACAAAGTATGGAACTCCAGTTACTCACCTTTTATTGCTTCCCATTGACAACGGGCTTCCCAGCGTGGACGCAGAATCGGTAGAAGCAAGCGAACCTTTCCGAACACTGTCCATCATTTGCTGAGACAATGGATGAAAGATTGACCGAACTAGTGCGTCGTACGAAACTCCAAGTAAGTTTGCAGCTTTCTGTGCAAGAACAGGCGCACAAAATGTAGATTTTGAGCTTGGGATATCTAGTAAAAAAGAAATATCTAGCTAAAAACTTTGTACAATCTAAACAAATCATTAAACAGCCATATACATACACAATAGAAATTGTAACTGATACGTCGTTTTCCTATCTACGAACAACCGGCAACAAAGATCTAACACTTTTGGTAGTCTATTAAAATAAATAACGTATCAGCTAAAACGTTGGAAAATTTATAAAAATTGATAAACAACAATCTGATAAATACGAAACGGATTACTTTTAGAAGAACTCGCCACAAGCAAATGAATTATGGCAGCAAGCGTCGAAAATATCGCTCTTTGCTCGTCAGACGTAACACTAAGTACTTTTAACGATATCATAAACCTTGAAAAACTGGACGCACTATGTTCACGATCGGAAGGCTAAAATTGAATACAAACATAATACCAATACTTCAATATCAGGCCGCATGTCAGATATCATCTGTTGGGTACATTTCAACATAGCAATGTAACTTAATCACGCAAATTTAGTATACCTTGCTGTAATACCTTATACATTTTCACAGATAAATATTCGGCTATGTAGAATGTGAAAAAGCCGTCGATTTTTGACCGGAGCCATAGATTCGATCGCACATTGCCAAATTGATATACAATTTTGAACTCTGAATCATGAAATTCCAGATTTTAATTTAGAGATACACATTCGACTCAACTTCACCTTAGTAAACGGCACGAAGCAAATGCTTGGGTCTTGAATTGACGTCAACTGAAGCTCATTTCTCAGATCTTGATCAGCGCCTTCCCATAGCTGATAAAATATCAAAAAGTTGGACTCGGCTTGCGGACGCTGAGCTACTCGACTGTATTCGCCGATAAGACACTGAAAGTAATAAAAACTACATCAAAAACGTATAAAAACACGAAAGCAAGTAATTTCAAAAACCACAAGTTCACCCAAATTTAACATACAGCATAGACCCTAAAAATTAATTTTCTTTAAATATGTTCCGTAAATTATTTTTATTTTAATCTCATGTTTTACACACAATTGATCAAAACGTGAATGAACCATATCAGCGTATTTATAAAACAAAGATTTTCGTACAAGATACAACCTTTTGTTAGTTAAAATTGTTTAGTTTTCATACGTAAAAATACAGCTGTTTTGAGAAATAAGCGTTATTCTAACTACATTGATATATTCTAGACAAACTTTACAGAAGTTACCTGAACCGAACCAGCAGATATTTGCCCAGAATGATCAAATTCCAAATTTGTCAGTGTTGCCATTCTCGAAGCTTGTGTGTTTGCAAATGAACGACAATTGCAGAACGCCTCCAACACAGTATTTACTGCGTTCAATTTTTCTACTAAACAATATCATTATTTCAAAAAATCAATTTACCGTTAATTAAATTTAACGGACTTGCAAACGGACTTTCATGCAAAATGTGGCTGTGGCTGCTTAGGAGAGATAACAAGGTGAAGCCACAGGCGAAAGCGTAAATATTAAAACGAATAACTTTTTTCAATTCAGTTACACGTCGAACTTCAAAAGACTAGCTAAACTTACTTGTCACCTGACGGTTGACTGAGCCTGCCACTAGACACAGATACTGAAGTAAATGTCTCGCTTGCGTTGTTTTTCCGGAACCGCTTCGACCCATAAACACAACTGCTTGATTGGCACGTGATGCCATCATATGACGATATGCATTCTGGCCCACCGCGTATATATGAGGAGGCATATCTTCACGCCGGCATCCACGAAACATTTGAACTATCTGAACATGATATAATTTATATTTTGTGCAAAATAGTTTATATATTTAACTACAATAATGCATTCAAAATAGTACGGTACTGTGACGCTGGGAACCCGCGGCTTACAATATCGGCTTCTTAGTATGTTTATTCATAGTAGCGATCCAACAGAAATTTCAGACGCCCACATTCCGTGGTCTAATATTTCTACATCAGAAGGCAAACATTAGCCATTTTACGCTATCAATAACAATACCTTTTCTGAATAGATCGCGAGTGGATGTGGCGGTGTTACAATAACAGTATGACCCGTTCCACTATACGTATGAATAAGGCTTGATCCGAACCGCTGTCGTAGTAAATGAAGAATGCTAGATTCATTCAAATAAACTAAATCACGAATATCCTCCGATTTTTCTACTGACGCAGGATTAGCCTGAAATTGCCAAAATGCACATAATAATCAAAACAACTAACCACATTATGCTCCAGGCGGATATAATTGTCTATGGCTATATAATGCAAAACAACACTCAGTGCAGGAATTCGACAAAAATTGAAAGTTCTATGTATACAGCGCATTCCTCTAGAATGTTGAAGAAAAGGAACAAATGGTTCGCCTTAAATATTTTAATACAATTTGCCCGTAGGAGGTTATCATGCCATATGCGCTACTTGATTTGATTAAAGTTTTATATACCTTTTCAATATCATCAGCGTCAACTTCAATTGCTTGGCTCGTTCCAGATACGTCTTCAATAATTACGCGCACTTTATTTTCTGGTATTCCGTCCGTCGACTTCAGCACTCGTGCAGGGGCAAATCCTTTAGTATGTACTAGCCATACTGCATCCTGTTCGGCGCTCCCTTTCATTTCGTGCTTGTCTGGGTCCATATTGATTATTTTAGGAATGAACTGTAACTGATAAATCACAACAGCGCGGCATTTGAACTACAGCCATGTTGTTTCAAAGTGATACACTAATTACATATCTCAGCGACTAGTTTTGTGTTTATTTAACGTTACTATGTTGCATAACTCGTCATTTAAAAATCCATTACTGCAACGTATGGACGTAAGCCATGATTAGGAAAACAGACGTTCTAAAAATATTTCGAAGCCAATTAGTGGGTTTAATCCTACCGCGATGGTAAAATAATATACTTAAGTTTTAATTATAAAATAAATGTCACGGCTCATGGCTAAAAATCAACAGATTTTGTAATAGTTTCAACAGAAAAGGTCATCATATGATTGAGTTAAGGTTTTGCTAAACGCAACGCAGAATTTTACTCTTGTACACCTATCCCCACACTTATCTTTAGCTTCAGGTTCAGGATTAAGATTAGTTAGACTTAAGAAAGACTTACATACGCCTAAGCCATTTCCAAAGCCTAAGCAATCACCTTATTTATTGCTACAATTAGCACATAAACGCTTGTTGCAAATATGCCACTTTTACTTACTCACCTTTTGCTTTATGCGTCGACTACCAGCACGTACTAGTGTTGGTTCATTCAACTGAACTTCACGATTTGAGCTAGACTTTACCGAATTAGCCTCGTTTGCAACGTCAACCAAATCGCTGTTATTCAAGCCGTCTGGACATTCCGTATCGGATAACGCTAATCGCTGACTAAGCTCGCACAATTCCAATACTGGCTTCACTCGAAGCGTTACACAGCTTCCTGAATCTGAAAAGTTAAAATTATACGACTCAATTTAAGAGTTTTAGCAAAATATCACAATTACGAGACATATCCATTCAATGCATTTAGGCAATGTACAGAATGATAACTACAACATCTAAACTAGAAATATTTACATCGATTACGAACTCAACAGTCAGCTGTCCGTACGCAATTAATTTAATTTAAAAATCAGATCCTCACAGTTCATAGAGTACTTACTTGAAACGACATAACTACCAATTTAATACACAGCACTTAGCCCAATTGTTATGAATTATTTTTAACACTCAAAAGCACAAGTTAAACAACGTTCCATCGCAGAACTTATACCAGCGATTTAAATAACGAAACTGTTTCATTTCAAATAGTAGAAGTCACACGAAATTCTGTAATACAGTAATATAATCAAACCTTTAATCATTTTGATAACATTATCCCGAGTTGCATTTGTAACGTCAATTCCATTTACTTGCAGCAACAAATCACCAGGCAAAAGCCCTGTTGTAGCGCCTGAATGCAGTTTACTTGCAGGGCCCATATGAAGCGGTTCGGCGAAAATCACCGTTTTTCGTTGTTCCTTTCCGTCACTAAAATACCAAAGTAGCCACTGGCGGTCCCAGGATTTTTCCCAGGGGGAGCTTTCAAATTTTATTTTTATGATGTTTGTTCACGTAAGCATCGCTTTCTTTTCGTTCTAAAAACTTAACCGTAAAAAATTTTGGGGTGCGGCGGCCACCCACCCCAAATGTGACCGCCCCTGAATTTTAGTTACCAAATAGAAGGGGTATATAGATAAATTCTTCTTTAAAATGCACAAGTCTTGAAGCCAAAATTCAATAAATGATATCCAACAGTCAGCTGTGTACTTACAGTAATCAACGCACGGCGGGATATGACTTCTTCTAACCTTTTGCAGATTTTTATAGCTCAGACTGAACCTTACACTGAACCTAGCGATTAAAGTGTAGTAATATAGAATTAAAAGCCATAAATTGACATCCGATTCACGTAACACTTAAACATATTCAAGCTTACGTCTAGATATACATACGCGGGAATGTGTACACTATAGCCTTCTACTATTACCTGTTTCGATCCACGATCTGGGACCTACGAAGTGAAAACCCAAAATCTCCACTCGGCTGCCGATGTACAGTAACCGTTCTTTCGGTGATGCGACAAGTTGCCAGCACCGGCAAATCTAAACCGGGAATAACTAAGTTTTTCAAGGACGATCCAGCACCTAAAAATAAAAAGCATGGAACATTTTTCATGATTTCAAGACGTGAGAAAGTTTTTCAAAAATACGCGCTTAACCAGTTTTAAATGGAAAATTTATCTGCCAGCCAAGACCATTTAAACTAAAATTCAACAGGAATACTCAAAACTATCTTTTAAGAAGACAAAATCTAAATATCCGACTGAAAAGCACATACAGAAGTCAGCCTAAACACATAATCATTCTGCTAAACGTAG
The DNA here is from genome assembly GCA_030248215.1 of Enoplolaimus lenunculus. Taxonomy (NCBI): domain Eukaryota; kingdom Metazoa; phylum Nematoda; class Enoplea; order Enoplida; family Thoracostomopsidae; genus Enoplolaimus; species Enoplolaimus lenunculus. The sequence continues at coordinate 106,392 of JASANG010002002.1, forward strand.
CAACTAGAAAGACCTATCCATACCTAACTACGGAACCAGCGGTACTCAACAAATAGCTGCTTAAACAAAAACGCTACACCGTTTTCACTGCTTCCAAACCCTGGCTTACCGGGTACACCTTGCATGAAACCAGCCGACTCGCCACTGGCTAGCCAGCCAGATGTAGTATCCGTGCCACCAGATACGTTACTCTCTGCATCAGACGCGGACGCGACGGAACCAGCACGAGTGCGGTTATTTGCATAGCTGTTACTCAAATTCGAACTGAATTTAGAATTAGCAGCAAATGGAACATTCGCAACGGGGACATCAGCAGCTTGGTTTAAATTTTCGGACATTTTGCCAGTCGTGTTTTTGGACAAATTGTTCGTGAATCCGTTTACAACGCCACGATTTGACGAATCTATTTCATCTTCTGTCGGCAAAGCGGAGGTAGGAACGGCAGGAGGATTTTCCTGATGTGGTGTAATATCATTTGAATGGACAGAGAAACCAACGGCATCGGTTGTGTGCATAAGATGTGCAGGCGCTTTTTGGTGACGAAGAGGTTTCGGTGGAAGCGGAGGTTGAGCCCGCGGATGTAAAACCGGTGGAGGTTGAGGATCATTTGACATATCCGATCTGAAGCAAAAAGATAACGGATTAATTGCGAATGAGTAAGATAATCAGACAGAATATATTCAAAGAGCACAAATCATCTAAAAGATACAAAACACAAAACATTTACAACAAAAAGTCATAAAAATTAAACAGATATACTGATTATATAACCTAAATAACTGAAAAAATTCTCAGATACAAATAGATGTCTTTAACCAATCTCCATATAAAAACGATATTTTCTGCGTTTTACCTTCTTTTTCTGAAAACTTTACAATTTGATTGTGCCATGTTAAATGCTGAAAAACACACAGATACCGAGTGACTACTCACCTAAACATTCAATGTTTTCAATCGTTGCCAAAATAAACATTTTCGAATCGGTTTCACCAGACATTTAATTCTATTTGTGCCCATACCACACTAATCACTTGTAATAAAATAAAGTTTCCCCTACATTTCAATTGTCTTGAGAGGAAAGTAAAAAAAGTTCCAGCAAGTCAATGTTGAGAAAGCTTAAAATATCGACAAAGTACTTTGGACTAGTGGGAAACGGGAGCCTCCAATCCTGGTAAGTGTCCTTTTAAAGTGCTGAGTGTTCAGGTGCGAATGGCATGTATGTAGGATACTCAGTTTCTCAAACGATGGAATAAATCTTTTTCCACTGCGAAACGAAACTACAAAAGTGTCATTTAAATACTATCGCATCTATAAAAGCGATAAAAACCGAAGACGCAAACCCTATCTATACTACCTAGTAAATAAATAGCACATAAAAGAATAAAATCTCTATCTCTAAGACTCAATTAGCGACCAATTTCCGCTAAAACTATACCTCAGAAATGTACACTTTACAATGCAAACTTTATGTACTTCTTTTTTGTGAATAAATATATACACATGATTTTAAGAGCAAATAAACAATATAAATAAACAAAAACAAATAAATAAACAAACACAATTTACCACAACAACCACACGCTGCCTTGTGCGACAACACTGTTGAAAAAGAAAAGCAAAAATATTCTAAATTATTAAATTAGCAAATCAAAGATAGAAACAAATAGTAAAAAGCAAGAACACTCAAAAACGCAATATTTGCGTAAAATAGTCAGCCATAACATACTTATTTACATGTGTCACAGAGCTGTATCAGAAAGTTTTAGTAGAGAGCACGACAGTTTATAAGACGGGTGAGAAAAAATTTCCCAACATTCTTCTATTAAAGATTTGGTTAGGTGGGGGAAAGAAATTTGTGGAGCGGTCGGAACCTGGTTTCCCCACAGTTGCGCTCCACCTGATAACTTATAGTACGTATATGCTGAAACAGAACATATGCGTACACATAACACATTTCTGCAACAAATACGCACAGATTTAAATAAACAAAAAAGTTTAATTTTAGAATAAACAAATTCCATTGTCTAAATTTTTCAAAGGATTGTCACGTTCTTTTAATTTTTCATCACTATATTGTTCAAACACAAACGACAAAATGAACACACAACAACTTATATATAGAGTGATCATCATCAGAACCAAACCACTCTACACAAAAAATGCAACAAATCTTTCGAGATGTTGGAATTCAACTGTATATGCCGGAAACCTTTTTACAAAATGAAATACAAGCGATCATGTTACAGTGTGTTACAGATGGCGGTGTAATGGGCCTTCCAAGTCTGCACACTCTATAAGCTATCTTCTTTGCTTAATCTATCTATCGATCTATCTATATAGTGTGTTTATAATACGTAGTACGCGCAAAACACGTAATATAAGTTAAAATAATATCAAATGTTATGACTGCCACTACATGCGTTAACGCACTATACTGAATATCCGGTTCCAGCAAAAAACCGACATTACGCTCCGGCTTTGGTATGGTAAGTTGCCGAATATTTATATCTCAGAAAAGTATACTATAACTTTGCATCACACCGTAATTTATGGCTAAAATTACAATATAGCACAGCCACCTTTGTTGAATATGGTGGAACGAGGCATGCTGGGAATGCAGTTAATACGTCACTTGAACTTATACTTACGTATATAAAACTTAAAAATATAAAAAATGGGATTGAGGGGCAAATGCAACATTGTAAACGTACATAACTACAAGAATAGGTGCTTGTTTAACAGCCGCTGTATGAGTGAGACCTGAGAAAAAACAGATAAAACGTTTCAGTCTAAGTTATTTTATCTGCTGTAAAAAATAAATTTGGCGGACCGGATTCGGTTGTGAAAAAACCGTCCAGAAACCTAATCCAGCAATGTTCTTTGATAGGCATATACTTCCATTATAAATAATAAAAATTATAAATAACTTATTATATAAATCACCGTTTCTGTTTGTAGTCAAATATCCCAGAATGCTTATAAGTTTTGTAGGTCGAAAAGCAATGTTCTAATTTTGTTACGTACGTTTGCAAATATCGAAATATCGGAAATTGCAAAGCGCAAGGTTGGAATTTGGATTCGGAAAATTAGCAATGGATATGGATTCGGTCAAATCGTAGATTCGGTACAAACCTTGATTACTGTATTATTTCCATGTTGAAAGTTTAATTGTTTAGCTGGATTTGATGTTCTGGTCTCGGCTTAAAAAAGTGATACTAAAACAGATATTTTTGTCATAGCTAAAGCTACAACGGTGTGCACATGCCGTGAACGAAATCATCTTATAGACTCGTATCATAATAAACCAGCCTACATTGTGATGTCAGACCAAAATTCATAAAAATATACACAGTATACAAGAGAAACCCCAGGGCCTGGCCCCGTGCCCTGTACCGGGCCCCAAAAAATTACTATATACGGTATTTTTTATTTTCCCACGGTTTGCTGTACACACGACACAAGATACGGATTTGCCACTGTTAGAAACCATTTACCTCTTACGTATATTGTAGCTCATGATGATAATTATCTTTACGTCTTCTAACTTGACCTCGGTTGGTACCGGCCCCGTCCCCGGGGCCTTAGTAAAAATCCTGGCCGCGATGTAACGGTACAATATACATATAATTTTCCCGCTGTCACTCAAATATAGTAAAGAAAATAATCACGGAATGTAAGCAACGTTAAAACCGGGCGAATATTCGTTACAAACTAATAAGACAGCATAAAAATGCTGTACGGATACAATAATTAAAAGTTGTACTAACAAGAATTAGCGAATTGGTTTTTGTTCCGACATTAATTTGATATCTAAATGCTATTTTTAAAAGAAAAAACAAAAAACAGTATTATATTTACCTGCGTATATTCACGCAGTCCTTGTCAGGTGCATCGTTGATGCGTCGTTTCGCTTCTTCCAATTGATACCTAAATGGTATTTTTAAAAGAAAAAACAAAAAACAGTATTATATTTACCTGCTTATATTCACGCAGTCCTTGTCAGGTGCATCGTTGATGCGTCGTTTCGCTTCTTCCAATCTAGCTATTTCTTCAAAAGTCAAAGGTGTGTGAGCTTCATCTCTTTGTGACACATAACCACCTTTCAAAGGTGGGTGTCTCTCTTTTTTCCCACTCCCTTGCTGTTGAGTTTTCCACGGCTTTGTCAGCTTTTTCAGACCGGATCGTTGCCCTGACAAGCTGTAATATAAACGAAAACGAACATAAGCATAATAAGCAACCTACGTAAGCAAACGCTTAAAGCCTTAGATGTTTGAATTTCTAATTATATATACTTGTCGAACCTGTATGGTCTGCACGACCCCTGGTCGAATTTTTTCCCAACGTTAACAACCACGCCTGAAATTAAACCTCGACTTTTTTGCACGCGATTCAAGCATGCCACCACTACAACAGGTGGTCGATTGCAACAACTTCATACTCGGGTATATGTGCACATGTACGGCAATCATTTTGATTTACATACACTTGCTCAAGCTCAAGTTTGAACCCTCAGTTTCACATTGCGAAAAAATAAGCTAAAACTCTAACATTTGTTTGGTTGAAGATGACGAATCCACCACTGAGTACTGATCAGCACGGGAATCGGACCTGTTCTCATGCACATCCTTCTTTTTATTAAAATTAAACATTTATGCCCAACGTTTATTAATGAGAATAACATGCGACCAAGTATTTATGCACAACATCTAACCAGTTCGGAATACAAGCACATAAGCAATATACTGACATTTCGAAGCTGCCAACGGTTCCATCTTTGGGCGATTTAGCGGTGGCGCTAACATGTTATTATTTTCGTCTTAATGAGCAAAATTTCAAACCTTTTGCGAGCTGGGGGGCTGACAATGGGGCGATTTTCGAGGGCGAAATTTGGTGCAGTGAGAAAGGACGTCTCACCCACAAGCAAAATACCAGATATATACGTTTTCAACAGAAGGTTTTAAGATCTACGAACAAAAACGGGGATCCAAATTTTGGAAGAATTCTAGTTGAACCCTAATACATTGTCTCATTTGTTTGCTATGATTAATTTACATTAAATTACATACGCAAAAACTAAAACACAACTACAAAAACTACATATTCTCGAACAAACTGTATAACACTCTGCTGAGTACCGACTACAGCGGAATGGGAGGTGGACGTTTTCAATTATCAAAGCTAGACTTCGAGATGTGTCAGAGCCACTGTTGCGTCAGAGAAACATTTTAGGGTTGCACTGTGTTCCATGTCTACTTAACTTTCTGCACATGTTTTTGCACATAATTTCCCTGCAAATATTAATCCTACACTTGTACTTGTAGTAGATCGTTATAGTACTAGCTATGAAAATATTGACGACAAATGCTGCACGAAAACTTACTCACACCTGTACGTGTGCCCAGGACAAGCCAATCTACACAACTGGGCCGTAATAGTGGCGGAAGCCTGTTCCTAAACATACGCACAAGTTTAATCTTAAGCATAAAGATAAGCTTCTAAAGTCAAAAAATTCAAGCTTTAATCTATTTCAGTCCGCACATAAACCTACCGAACCGGACGGGCCTCTGTACTCAACAAGAGATGCCAAAATCATAACAATTACTTTGATTTAGCTTGCCTTTAGAGCCACAGCTCCAACATCTGGGTTTCCTAGATGAATTTATACTTTCTTCAAATGTCTGAAATAAACCGTTTTGTCAGGATATGTTGCTTTTTAGATTGGCAAGCAGTTTGTTGTAAATACGTGCGCCTCTCGTAGAATGAGTCCACGCAGCTTCGAAAAGCACGGATCATTAATTTGCGTGCTATAGGTAGAAGAAAACACAATACAACCCGTTTTAACATGTAGTAAATGGTACGTCGATGTTATATATACTCTGCAAATAGGAATCTCGGTTTAAACTGTTTCCGCCGATTAAAACTGATGTGAAGAACAACCGCTTTACTGTTATTATGTCGGATCCCAGACCAGTCAGGATCGTTTGTGATAATCATCATGACAGTACCATTTGAAATGCATCAGGATTTTTTATTTTTCATAGGCTTTTGCTTTTAAAAACTCATTGCTAATGAGCGTCCTATTTCAAGACAGAAAAACATGTTTTAACGCAATTAAAAACTGGTATTCTGTTGGTTTACAAAGGAGTACCGAAATGGAGAGCCGGCACAATCAGCACGTGTGTCCTTATTTACACTAAATACAAAAATCACGCGTGGTTCGTCGCGAACCTCGCTCGCTAGGCTTTTCATTGTTCAATAAAATTTAGTGTTTCTTAAACTGGAGATGCTCAAAACAAAAGATAGTTGTAAAACTTGTGCGAAACTTCACAGTTACACAAGCGTAAAAGCGAGAAGTTTCGGTTTGGTGGTCTATACCCCTAATATTACAGAGGGATTTATATAATACTGAAACAATGAATATATAGCTTCTCGCTCGCTTCGATTGCGAATTCTTAAAATCAGCCTAAATCCTGGCTACAAACCTTCGCGTATGTTTTCGTAGTGCTTTATAAACATTTCATATACAAAATGCGCACAAAGCTCCAAAATTGAGTACTATACTAGAGTTAAATGTTCGCGGTAGTTTCTTCAAATCGTGCACCTGTGGCAAAAAATTTGACCTGCTTCTGTTATACTCGGCTCGCAATATTTTACAAGACCTTAAAGAAAACTCTGAGATTTTCCTCAGAGACTGTGAGTATATGCGGTGTAGCTTGTGTATGTGCAGAGTGTGTAATGTTAAGACACATACATACTCGTGCACATATACCACCAGAGGAAATTAGGATATCGGCCGCGTGGTGTAATGGGTAGCGCGCTTGACTCGCGAGCGAGAGGTCCGAGGTTCGATTCCCGGCGTGGCCATATCTTTCGGAGAAATTTAGGAGAAAAATCAAATATATTCGCGGTACTTCGGAAAAAGGAGTCGTCCCGACCGTGCAGTTCTGACAGACTACAAATACTTAAACGTTGTTGCATGAAAAGTTTAAAGCGTGTTTTATAATGCAGAGTAAATTTTAGAATTGGGTGAGCAACGGTAGTATTTTTGGCTGCTGTTTCTTTGTGCCCCATCGATCAATATTGTGCCCGTACTATATTTCGCAGGGCATAAATTCTTAGCCAAACTCAACCGTTTTTATTAAAGCTCCATTCACACGTACAAGTTTTTGTAGCGAGAACTCGCAGCTGCAACTTGCATGAAATACTTGCAGCTGCAATTATTTTCAAGAAAACATTCAGATTGTCCGGTCAAACTGCAGGTGCAAGAAATTCTAGCGACTATAAGCTGCGTTCACAGGTGCGAATTTAAAATAGCATCAATTCCTGTGAAGAATTCGCAAGTACAAGAACTTCAAAGCTGCTATTGCGTGCAAGCTGCACGTGAAAGTTTTTGCAGCAAAAACTTCCACGTGCCAGTAGGGCTTAATACTGAATTTTAATGATGATTTGAGTGGCAACTATATATATCGGCCAACCGTCAATTCTTTCTTACAAAAAGCTTAAAATTATGTTTTTGTCAACACTGGAAATATAATATAAAATAAAGCAAAATCAACGTCACTTGACTGATTTACTTCTCCTCCAGTTTGAACCCGGGCAAAAGTTGTTACTCTCCTGTATTTTTCACATTGCACATTAACCCCTTCTCACATAGAGTTGACTATGGACAACTCTAGCGCAGTGTATATACGTTAAATAATATATATCGCACAGTGTTTAACAATTGCAACACGTATACATAGTACTAAATTACCACAAGACGTGGGAGCCCCCTCGGGCTCGAGCGTCAAGCTCCTATACCTGAGTGGTGATGGTAAACGCCTCCCACTCCACTCACTGGAGTTCGAATCATTTCATAAAAGTGGGTCTCAGACGAAATAGAAAATATTCATGTGATAAAGGGTTAATAATAATCATTCTGCTTACTTTTTCGCATATTGAGAAAAACGGTAAAAATGCAACTATATCACGTTTGATTCGCATAAACGGGTTACGCTAGATGATACACGTTTCCGATTGACAAGGAAATTGCAGTTTTTGTTCACCTTTGCGGTATGTATATGCGGGTGTTTAGTCAACCTAATTTTCGTGGTTTATTGTTCAAGCGGACAAATACCTCTGTAAGCGGATATACGTGCGCCATTAAAGATATCAGGTACAAAACCTAACATTTCCGGTTCAGTTTTTAAACAATAAACATTAAGGCACAATACTTCGTATATACTACACATAATCAATCCATGCATTGTGTTATATATTTTAACAAAACTGAACTGCTGAATACGTGGACAAAATCGCAAGATGTACCCTATTTTTTAGATATCAGGTCAATTTGCTGTCGTTTGACGACTTTTAATCCGAAACCTTATCGGCTTCGCCAGTTGTCGCCTATCTTGTTTAGGCTTAGCGTTATGCATAAATTATACCTATTCTTAGGTTTAGGCTTAGGACATTACCAGGCGGCAGGCTTTCATACGAGAATTTTGTTGTAGTTGTCGTAGATTCATTTCACTGTAAATTCCCGTGAGTTGATCTTAACTCAGAATGAGTTGAATCACTCAGTCTACGTAAGGACTATCAGAACTCAGAATTGTGAGTTGATGTAACGCAATCTGAGTTAACTGATCGACTCACCCGAAGTCAAATCTACTGTTAATGAATATTGTTATTAACTCAGAAATAACTAACTCGATAGCTGAGTTAATTATTCAACTCACTGGAATTTACAGTATATGTCTGAACACGTTGTTTTGTAAGACGTACTACATAGATTGAGTATTATTAACTATATGTGTTTCAGCAAAGTATGTTCGTTTATTTGGGCAAGTTTAGATTTTTTGCAGAAGGCGATTACTACAATATTTCGTCTACATTTAGCAGACGACACATATGTGCGCAAAAAATTGTTTTTAAAATTTCAAGACGAAATAGTTTAGAAATTTTCATAAATTCGTGTTTGGAATGGTTTAATACCTAAATGTTTTATATTCAACGAAATTAATACGATTACCAAATTTATGCGAAACATATGTCTTCATTTCAAAAATTGGTTGTCCGATTCAAGAATTAATTCTCTTAATGTAGTAAATACAACTCTTGCTTTACTCCGTTTTACCTAAACAGACATGTTCACTGCATGCATATGCCGTAGAGACAATTCTATATAGCATATGGGCCAATTCTCACAAAGTTTCAAGCGCAATAGAATTTGTATTAACATATCTATTTATATTTGTCGATGTTTTATTGAACAAACTCACAAGAGCCCTTATTCTCGAGTGTATATAGCACCTATCGCCAGTTAGTAATAGGTTTTCAAACTAACGAACTGCTGCAATTGGAGAGCTAAAAACTTGTACAGTAGTGTAAAAAACGAATGCAATAAATGTGCTCAATTTCAAGACCTATCACCAACTGGTTTCAGGTTCTACAAACATTTTAGAATACGGGTTAAGAGCTTCAGTATTCTGAAAATAAAAGATATGTTTGTCACTACATCAGCATGTGTAGTGTTCTTGATTTCCTACTTAATCTAAGCATTCTTAAGTATATATCCTACGTTGCTGTGTTTCGAATAGTTCTATCAATCGGTTGTTAAAAACAAATTTATTGTGAAAACTGAACCAACCGCTGGATCGTCACAATGGTTTACTGTAATTTACGTACACTGGCCAATCCACTGATCCAGGCATTCCACACCTCACCAACAGAGATGAAAACCAAACTTTTGTATTAATAAGAGTTATATCTAAAATTGTTTCGCTTTTCGCTCGTTGTGCTCACGAGCGTTTTCGTTTTATCATATATATCGCGCTCCCTTGTGAAAATTTTTGGCTCCACCACTGGTTACATACAACGTTCAGGCACGTAGCAAACTCAACTCGCTGAGAGGGGCAAACCAATTCCAGAATAGGAATACTTTTGAAATAACAAGCTTACAAGCGGGGCTAAACTTTCTATGAGGTAAAGTTATATATTTTAGGGGGCTAATCCCATCTGCCCCCCCCCCTCTAACTACGGGGTTAACAACCTTTTCAAAAGTTTATAAAGGTATATAATTATAATGCCGTCGCTATGGTGATTTTTGGTTCAGTTCCCTAGCTACATCATTATTAGGAATATTCGTGCATAACATGAATGTCAATATAAGTACCTAAGCTAGCAGAGCGGTCTAAGCTCATTATCCGTGTTTGTTGTGTTGAACACACTTGCTTTCTCTGCTGATAAGAGATTATTGCAGGTTAACTAGCGTCAACGCGATATTTTTAATATCGGGTTTGTTATCAATAGACTTAACGTAGATTTTTAGATTGTATACGCCTATTTGATAGATTAAATAGCTTCAGCAGGGTGAAGTCATACTTAAATTTATTTGTTTGGCTATGAAATTTGCGAAACATATCTGATCGCTTAGTACTTAGGTACTTACTTAAAGTTAACAAATTAAACCATATTTTCACCGCTTTCAGAGATTTTTCTGGCGTTTATAGCACGTCGTTGAGTCAAAAAGTTGATATGCGACAGATTTAAATTTCTACAACACCTATCACTAGTCCACAGTAGTTTTAAACAGGCTCGTAACTCTGGGAATAGGACATGAAATGCTAGCACAATACAGTATCTGAAAATGAAATGATGGACATGTGATTTTCATTCAATTATACAGTTTTTTCTTTTGGTTTATTAACAGATTTCTGACAAGGCGCGTTATATAGAGATAGTTTAGCGAAATCTTATCATCTTTATTTTGGGGCCGTGTTCTCAAACGTAAATAGCATCAATTACCAGTTAGCGATAACTTTTCAAACTGACGAATGTCTGCAATTGCAAGTGTCAAAAATTAGCGCCCATGTAAAGATCAGGAGCGGAACGTTTTGGACTAGAATAGAATGAGCTTAAGCTTTAGACTAATTTTTTGCTTAGCTTAGGCTTAGGCTTACGCTTAGGCTTAGGAATAAACTCATTGTTACGTTTAGGCTTACGCTTAGGCTTAGGAATAAGCTTATAATACTGTTCTGCCCATGTTCTTTACATTGGCCACAATTAGTATAGAAGTAGGCACATCAAACGCGAACAATGTGTTCAATCTTGAACCTAACCATTCGTTTGTTCCAACGTCACAAGACCTATTACCAACTGGTGGTAGGTGCTAGGTACATATATTTAACAATGCGGACCCTGATTCTAGCTGTTAACGAAGCAGAGTATTGGCTATAATTGCTTTAATATTGCGCACTGTTACTTTTATTATTTATTTTTCATACACTCATAGTTGTTGTTGGCTTTAAGATTAACGACAGATTTTTGTCGAACGTGTTTTTGACATAGTAAAAAGCGCTGAATCCAATTTTGATGCTAAACTATTAACGGGATGGCGTCTAAATGGTTTTTGTTATTGCACAAGATTACTGTTGCGGGCTGGTATGTGCCAAAACGATGAAACTGCACCTCCTGAGCAGTAGCGAGCAGAGGGGGGCGATTCCGGTTTGTTCGAACGGACGAATGTTTATTTCAAACACTCGTCAGAATATGTGAAGTTTGGGTCACTTCTATGAAAAAAGCCCAAATACTTATTGCATGTCGCATGTAAACGAAACATATTTCCTATACGGTTTTCAAGTTGATGCTACACTTTGAAATAAAACTCACCGTGACAAGGTCAACTGCAAAAACTTGGATTAAGTTATAGAAAGTTTATAGACCATCGCAAAATTATATAGGACTTCTGTCATTACAATAATGCATCATTGACTTCCTACGGGTGGATTCTGCAGCTGTGAGCGAAATAATTTGCGCCAACGCTAAACAATGGATAATTTTAAACCCGAGAACTGATTTTCGCTGGTCTGGGCTGAGCGAGGCGTATTAACCTGAACCTTATTCTTTTTATGGTTTGTTTGTTAAACTCAAACATTCCGAAGCCACTTTAGGTATACGAAATTAGATTTTGAAATTTTTGTGGTTTGTTAGGAAACTATATGCTTTCAACAAAACCATTTGAAAACTTTTGCCGGATTTGGGGCATCTTCGGCACTGTTAAATATATAAACCTGTTTGTCGCTGTCTGTCAAGCACTAATTATAGGTTTTTATTCGAAATCGCAGCCAATGTATAGAACAGGGCCTTACCAGTAAATAAGCATATTCTTAAATTGCTTTTGGATCAAATTTATGTTAGACCATCTAAAACCGTAGCTCAGATTTCTTGAATGATGTTGGTTAGGTCAAAAATTTGGCCAATGTATAGAACAGGGCCGTAAAAATAGTATAAGCGTATTCCTAAGCCTAAGTCTAAGCCTGAGCTTAATCCTAAGTGTATCACAGACATATTAGGATTCGAATTTCGTGATTTATAGGAATACAATTTTCAAAAATCTTAATGTGTTATCGACTTCTTGGGTGCCGCAAATATTTCAACTGCTTTACCTGGGGCGCATGTGGCCACTGGCAAATGACCCGATTTTTACCACAGAATTGTGACCGGACCCACAACAAAAATTCACAATGAAATCTCTACCCTCTGATGGTTCACTTTACCCACAATGTCTCTGTAAAGATGATTGCGTTGCACCATTACGGTCGGCATGTCACCGTCCCTGGTTCTGAGTTAACCAGTAATTTGCATACGAGAACTTTACTCGCAAACAATTTGGACAACCTAAATTTTTTAATCAAGCCTTATCTTGAAACAAAACAAATATAATTTTAGAAACATTGAACAGCAGCGAGGTACACTTTTTAGTTTTAAAAATAAAACATTAAGAACTCAAAACAGTGAAAAATATAGTCAAGTTTCAGCATTTGTGTGCCAAAAACTTACAAATAAATCCCTAACGGTAATGTTCGCAAATATGTTTGAATGTATCATCTTACTGCTATAAATACAGCAATTTACATACACTGTAAAAAATGATGAGTCAAATTGACTCTCTCGGAAATATCCTTTTCCCGACTACACAAACTGAGTCAAATTCGACTCCGACCGAGCCAAACGTGCGACATATTGAATTGAATTTGACTCTGGTGGAGTCGAATTTGACTCAGTTTGTGTAGTCAGGAAAAGCTTATTTCCCAGAGACTCAATTTGACTCCCCATTTTTTGCAGTGTATGAATTGTGATTTTTCTAGAATTTACTAATTAATATATACATTAACATCTGAAGTATTATTGCACCTTTGAGTCAGATTGCGTAAATATGGTGACATAGCTTAAGCTATGCCGTTATTGTTCATCGGAAAACTATGTAAATTTCATGACATTGTTTATAACTGAGATATGAAGAAGCTTTATTACAACCGACAAATTTTATTTCACACGTTTGCGTCGTTTAGCATTTGGTTTGATTTGATATGATCAAACATTAAAATCAAAGAATTAAATTCCAGAAAAACGTTCACAAGAAATCAGCTGCAAATGTCGAAACGCTGCAAGTTTGCAACGCAACAAAAATAATACTTATGTACTTGCAATCACGTACATTCCAGGGTGCAATCGGAGATGAAAAATACTGGAGCCGAAAGTCCACAAAAACGTGCCGGAGCCGGAAGCGGAGCTGGAAATGAGGCGAAATTAGGTAGTAAAAATGATCGCTAATTAGTTCATTTTTACCTGCAGTATGTTGGAAGTTGTTTGATTTTACCTATGCTAATTTTCTGCCAAATTTTGAGAATTCTTTCCTGATAATTGTGACAAAAGTAAAACGAAACGCGCTAAACAGAAAAATTTTGCAAAATTATGCAAAATTTCACTACCGAAATTGCCGGAACCTCCTGCAAAAATTCTACCGGTGCCGGAGCTGGAGCCCGATTTTCTGGCGAAGTCGGAGCCGGAGGCAGACCTCCGGTCGTACCCTGGTACATGCACAATAATCGATGTGTTGAAATTGCGGCTGTTGCAGGCTTACCCCGCATTTAAAATTTAAGCTTTTTGTCTTACGCTTCAGACTTAGGCAACCATCTTCTCCGAAACCTAAGCCTTGGTTAAACCTTTACCTAAGCGTTTACCTAAACCTAGTCGAAACAAACCAATGCCTAAGTGTTTACCTAAAGCCTAAGCCTATATTTTCAAAAGCGTACAAATACCCGTAAGCTCAACACCAAAGCTTCACCTTATACGCATGTGGGTGAAGTGTAAAAGAGCCGATCTTCATGAGAGCAAGCGCAAGCAATATGTTGGCTAATACAAATTAATTCCGAATTTACAATCTAGAAATAAACTTTGAACTAAAAGTTCTTTAGACGAAAATAGAATATTACCATGGCTGTGGCAGAATACATTTGCATACAGCGCATGAGTTGAATGGTGTTAAATTTTCCACGATCAAACATCTGATTAACGAGCTTAGTGGGGTGAACGCAGGTTTTTTATATTGGTCCTGTATGTATGGGTTGTGTTTTTCAGTAGTGAATGACCAAATAATCAGTATATTTATTTTCATGTGTATTCAATAGCAATATAGCTGTAATTATAACAATATTATAAAGCGGCATGGTTGTCACTAGGGCCGGAGCAGCCAGCCCCATACCCCCCGATTTGGAGGGCCCCACTGCTAAAGGGGCCCAACTCTAACCGGTTGAAACAAAAACCGATGATGTTTTAAAATGCGTCTGGCTTCCCGCTCGCTTCGCTGTCGAGTTAGGTGAGAGCCTCCATCCCTGTCAGCTGCGGCACTTATATTCACAGATTTAGGCTATGTGCGCTGAACCTTAATCTGGAGCTAAGTAATATATACGCATATTCCAAAGCCTGAGCCTAAGCCTAAGCGTAAGAATGAGCGTATTCCTAAGCCTAGCCTAAGCCTAAGCCCAGCCAAAAAAATTAGTCTAAACCTTAAGCTTACTCTATTTTAGTCCCACGGAAGAGCGTTCCGCCCTGATCTTTAGATCGTCCAAAAAGGCTGATTGTCGCTATTTTATTTTTGCTTATTTTATCTTATTTGTCTGTCACTCGCTCGTATATATTTTATTAAGCGGTAACGATGTTTTATTTCCAGAAAGGCTGGAAATTCTTTAGCCAAAAACAAATTAGTAAGAAGAGGTTTTAGCAAATAACCGTTTTTGCTGATTGTTCCATTAACACCCCTGATGCACTTGCCTGGTACGCAGATAAGCTGTAGTTGTCTTGGCCTGCCAATCATTTTTCAGTATGAATCCTTTGTTCTGTAGCTTAATTGACATGATATGCTCTATATGCCCAACTACTGTCTCTGCAATCATATTAGCAGCTTTAGTGTTTGGGTCAATGTATAGAACAAGGCCGTAGCAGTAGGATAAGCATATTGCTGTAAGCCATGTGCGCATTTTAAATTGTGATAATAAAAGCTCTATATATTGATTCCCTTCATAAAACTACGCAAGTTTTATCAAATTGTTGGCGCACCAACAGATGCATTTTGTAAAAAATGCACATACGTTGGCCCCATCTATAAAATACAACGAAAGTTTCAAGCATTTATAAAATACAGCACTACTCACGATAAGGTTAGAAGCCAAATAAAATAATATATTTTGTATAACTTAGCATATTGCCTTCGTGACTTCGTAATACCCGACTATTTCGCGATAGTATGGAATCTGGATAACTGTGCTTACGTCTTGCGAAATATGTACTTTATGTAGGCTATTTTCAGGCCTATACGTTAAATTTGTCTTGCACATATTATAAATATATATCCCATTTATGTTATATGTAGACTCGTTTACTCATAATGGCTGTGATGTGTACAGAACAATGCTTTTATTGTCTTTTTCTCGGGCCCGTAGCCACAGGGCATGCCGGAACTATCAGTTCTTGTCGAGATACATTTGCCCCCGGAAAATGCTCCAATCTCGCTTGTAAAGTTATAGCATATATTTGTAATGCTTGTTGTTTTTCCTGAAATTATCTTACTTCCCTTTAAGTTGATCTGGCTATGAACCTGTTTTTATATGCTGTTATAGTATCATTGTTTTATCAAAAAACCAGATTATTTACAGTGAGCAAATGTAGTTATATTTATTTTGGTCTCAAAATTTTCAAAAAAACAGGTGTATATATCTTTGGTACCTTAGAAATCATTAAATCTACTTTTAGATAAAAATGGCAAATGTAGAGATTAGAGGCGGAAAGCTTTTTTGTGGGACTGCAATAGAGTAAGCTTAACCTTTAGACAAATTATTTTAGCTTGGCTTAGGCTTAGGCTTATGCTTACGTTTACGAGTATCCTTATAATACTGTTCCGCCCACCCCTGTTGTTTCATTGGACGTAAAAATTCCGATCTTTTAATAGTTTTTGAAAAATGGTTTACTTGCAGGATAAACAAATCTTTAATCTTGTGATCAGCGATAGTTTTAGTTTTCAATTGTTTTACTACATACAACACTTACCTTACCAATATCACCGGACAAAAAATCGAAACTTCTGATGGTACAGGAAAAATTAAAGCCTAACAAGAACTTTACTCAGATGTATTTACAACTTTTGCTGTTATTCTGTGATGTATAATTTTTACTGTCTATGGCTGTTGATTTTGGACCAAACTGTATATTATATTCTGTAGTGTAACGTTATTTTTTTGTTTCAATCTACGTTGATTGTAGCTTAAATGTTCAATTATGAAAATTTTTTATTTCAACTCACATCCAACAATAATGTGCAATTGATACACCGCACACAGCAACCAAGAGCGCGTTACACTTGCGCAGTACAAATTTTCCACAAGACGTGAGAGCTTTCTCGAGCTACAGGGCTTTTGTCGTGAAGTATCATTTTGCCACGACGGATGTAAAAACCATTTTCACTGTTAACTCCAGTGGGTTGATTAATGAACTAAGATAACGAAGTGTTTTCTCGTTATTTCTGAGTTACAGTAAACATCAACTCATTGTGAGCAGATTTTATTCCGGGTGAGTTGATTAATTAACTTAGAATGAGTTCAATCAATTCGGTATTCTGAGTTGTAGAAGACCTAATTTAGAATCAGTGATTAATTCATTCTAATTAAAACCAAAAACGTTACAGGAAAAAACAATGTATTATGAATTAAGTTTCTAAAATTGTTCGCCGTTACAAAATGCTGAATATAATTCTGGCGATTTTATAGTGTCACTCCCAGGATTTTGTTTCAGGGACAAAGGCATCCAATATATTTTATTTTTAAATTCTAAATATGGTGCTTGAAGTTTTAGTATTAGTTTAGACAAAACGTTTCAGTGGGTGAGAAACGAACGCCCAAGCGGCTTGCCTATCTGTGACTGCCTTCAGTGATAAATATTTATAGCATATACCATTCATAAAGCCCTATTCATACGTGCAAGTTTTTGCTGCGAGAACTTGCAATGCAAATCGTACGCAGAATTTGCATTTTTTCATCAACCAATGAGAAAGCAGCTGCAATAAATTCAGTGAACTTGCATGGTTATTCACACATGTTAGCTAAATTCGTAGCTATGATTTTTAATGAATTATTTGGAGATGCAAGTTTTTCGAATGGGATTTTAGACAAAACTTGCAAGTGCCAGTTGCAGCTGTAAGTTCCCGCAGCAAAAACTTGCACGTGTGAATAGGGTTTAAAATTATATAATCACATTGGTTTAGTTACGTGTCTTTGTTTTTTTCGACTAAATCTTGTTATTGTGTTCAATGAAATAAAGTTTGATGCTAGTGAATTGGTTGCAGGAATACTGTTATCGTTGATCCCCCGTTTCTGCAAGCTTAATTGCACCACTTGAAATCACAGTTGCATTTCGCATCGCATTGCTCACCAGCTGATTATGAAGTATTGTACTATTATTTTTGCCACTGTTTTTGTTTTCGCTGTCCTTATTCTCGTTTTCGTCGCTCGATTCCGACTCGTCAAACAACTCGTCGTCTTCTGTGTAATCCTAAATTAAGAAATGTTCTGGAAAATATTTGGCCGTGTAAAGAAAGATCAGGCGCGGAACGTTTTTCTGTGGGACTGCAATAGACTAAGCTTCAACTTTAGGCTAAGGGTCTTGCTTAGGCTTGGGCTTTAGTATAAAGCTCGTTCTTACAATTTGCTTTAAGCTTAGGCTTAGGAATACGTTTATACTATTGTTACGGCCCTGTTCTATACATTGGCCAAATTGTTTGACCAAACCAATATCATTCAGGAAACTTGAGCTATGATTTTAGATAGTTTAAAATAAATTTGATCCAAATGCAATTTAAGAGGTGCAGGTACTGGCTATGAAAGTTGTGTTGAATTAGTGCACTGTACAGCCTAATGCTGATCTGATTCATAACACAGAAAGTACAACATCTGCATCTCTTAAATTTATGTCACATTGTCTATAAATCATAGCTCAAATTTTTTGGAAAATATCAACCCGCTTGTGAAAGTTGTTAATCTAACCAGATTGTGTCTTTATCCATATAACCTGAGATACGATATTAAACAGTCTGAGATAAATTTGAACAAAATGCAAATTTATGCAAATTTGCAAGAGATGCACCGATTATCTTGAACTCCGTGTTATCTGAATCAGTGTCAAGCTGTGCTTTGATGTGACAGAACTCGACATAAAATTGACCAGAATCCATAGCATTGTGTTATTATCTTTGATTTTAAAAACAAAATTGCCGAAGACGCAACTATTTGCTTTTGTAAATATATGTATGTAACAAGCAACAAATTGGCAAAGACGTACTTTAAATGTAACAATTACGTCCACTTGCTCTAGTTTATATTGCGCTTGCCAGCACAAAAATAAGTCACTTTCTAAACATTTACCCCCATATCAAAATACATTCTGAGCATATGTAAAGATCAAGGACGGAACGATTTTCTGTGGAACTGCAATTTAAATAAGCTTAAGTTTTAGACTGTATTTTTGTTTAACCTTTGGTTTAGGTATAATCCTATCCTTACGCTTACGGTTAGGCTTCTTTTACAGCGCCCCCCATGTTTTGTGCATCGGCCATAATCTGTAATTACTACAAGCTAAACCTTGGTTTGATCTTTAGCAAGTAATCCAATTTTTTGACCAAGCCACCGTGTTTTAGATACAACATCATCTTGCATAAGCTTGAAGCACATCGCAATTAGGGCCATTCCAATCAAAAGATACATTGATGAAATGACTAAAACTTCCTGTTGATGATGATCCATTGACGCACCAGGCACCAAATCGCCAAATCCTGTCAATTATTAAACATGGTCCAAGTATAGAACAGGGCCTGAACAGTAGTATAAGCATATTTCTATTCCTAAGCCTAAGCCTTAGCCTAAACATAAGCCTAAGTCAAAGCAAAAAAGTTAGTCTAAAGCATAAGCTTATTTTATTACATCCCCGCTGGAAAACAATGTGGACCTGTTCTGTATATGGGCCATTATTACTCATGATCTATTGAACCCAATACGGATAATCACATTGGACAAGAGAGTATGCAATTGAGTGCAATCAGTGTAGAAAAGAATGTACCAAGCGCGCATTGCGTTTTTGCCACCACCTCATTTTACTTATGGTGGTGTTTTGTGTCATTATTTACAATTTGAACAGACGTCGTTCGGATTATACTCATAAAGCTACACCTATGTTTACTGTGCAAGCAAGTGGTAGGTACCATCCTGAAAATTGAACAGGGGGTGGGCAAAAACACAACTCGAGCTGGTACGTTTTCTACCGCGCAATAGCGCAAAAGTTGCATACTCTTGTCCATAGAGTCGTAGTTGACTCTTGATTAAATTAAGGGGCGGATGGCGGATTATAATCGATGCCAGCGAGATCACAGCCTCACCGTCTATACCACAAGAGAGTAATGACAACTGATTTAAAAATGAAAAATTTTAATTGAGAAATAGATTTTAGACACATGTTTATTCATCAGCCAATTTCGTGACGCCGCAAGAAAAATTGAACTCGGGGCCAGATTAGGTCGCGATCCGCTGCTAATTAAATATTCGTCTACTCTATTCAAAACCAATCTAGTACTCTGTAAAACACTCTACATAAAATACTTAAATTATATATCACTAACTTTTCTTAAGTATAAGTGTCCTAAATATTGAGGAAATCTTGGCTGAAATAATGTTTCTAAGTAAAACTACTGATGTCATTTACCGATTAAGTATGTAGGTGGCTATGCCACACTTAAACCTATTTCAAACTAAAAACTAAAACTATAAAATAAAACCCTATATCAAAACCACACCTTAAGGGAGTCCCTGGCTCCACCTAGTCTCTCTTAGAACTTAAGTTAGGCTTAGGCGTTGCTACAAGGCGTAGAAATTTGTAAAACTATGCTATGGCGGCTGTGTCCGCAATGTAACTTACCTGGGGCCCTGCGTGGCCATTTAGTACTTGTTGATTAGTATCGCATAGTTTGTTGGCCTGATTTGCGAATAAGGACATAGCTAGGCTATGTCAGCACCAATATGGTGCTTTAATATTGTGTGTGTCTCGGGTAATGTTGTTGTTGTGTTGGAAGGTACCGGATGTGTGGCTCTGGACCTCAACCGCATTGCGGACACCCAATTGTGGGTGTCGGCAAAAATGCAAATGAGGTCGAGATGCCGAAAAGGGTAGCCAGGACCGGAATCATTATTATATTCTTGGCTGGTAGAAACGGTTGCTAATTTTTGGTCTCAATATTTGGTGCGCATTTAAAGTTTTATTTCATTTATTTTTGGCGGAACTGGTACGGCTCGCGGTAAGTAAGATTGAATCGAATTAGTTTAAGTTTAGTCACGGTGGCTTAAGATGTGAAGGAAACTACGGAGTATTGGTTTAATCGGCGTTGCGCAAGGCGCGGAATTTACCCAGTATCGGATACTGGTGTTATGTGCTAAAAAGGAACTTGGGAATAAACCGGAGAACCTGGGGAAACGTAGTCTAATAAGTCTAACGGGGTTAGATTTATTATTCTACAACGGCTTGGCCAAATCTAACGGGGTTAGATTGGTCGGAAATTTGGTGTAACTCTAACGGGGTTAGAGTACACGGTTTTATGGGGTGTAATTCTAACGGGGTTAGAATTGCACGGATTCTGGAAAACGGCAAAAGTATTGGGTACGGTAAAGCCAGTGGCTGGATTAAACCAGATTCAGGCGTCGGCTTTAAGGATTCCGGCTCGGGTTGCCAGTTAAATTGCATAACCTGTAATTTGCTGGTGTTAATATTAAATATTTGGTGTCATACGGGTTTCGGGTTGGGATTTATAATAAACATTTACCGGCCGCGTTTACTAAATCAGAGCGATAAGCATACATCGAGGAAAGAACATAACAGGCGATACCGGATACAGGCTTAAGTCAAAATCACGAACTTCTCACAAAGTAGAGCTAAAAGTAAGAATTTTGTGTTTGCCTAAAATTAAGTAAAACTTTGCCAAGTACCATAGTAAGTAAAACCGATACTTAATTTAGAGACAGTTTTTACTTAATTTTAAGCATATTTTTAGTCATTGCTCGCATTCTTTCGTGGCATTTAACACCAGTTTACGAAATACGACAGGATGTGAAACATGTAAATTGGTACATAAATTTGATTAACGTAAATTTATCTAAGCATTCGGTTATGACAAATGTAATACTCAATGTGTGAAATTCAAAACAACATTTAAGGAGATTTCACAAAGCTACCGTATTTAAAATTGCGAAAAATGTTAGAAGCATTAACAGGATACGTTTTCTTGGTTCTTGAAAGTTTCTATCAAATTTAAAATTACAGTTTAGGTTTTAGGCTCACGATTTAAGGCTGAGGAAAGGGCTCAGGTAAAAGCCGAAACTTAAGCGTGATCCTAAGTCTATGGCCAATGTAAAGAACAGGGGCGGAACAGTACTATAAGCATATTCCTAAGTCTAAACCGAAGCCTATGCCTAAACCTAAGCACAAGCATGAGCATTTTTCTAAGCCTAATCAAGCCTAAGCCTAAGCCTAAGCCAAGCAAAAAATAAGTCTAAAGCTTATGCTTACTCTATTCTAGTACTACAGAAAGGCTTACTCTATTCTAGTACTACAGAAAAACTCTCCGCCCCTGATCTTTACATGGGCCAGTCTATTAACCATTTCTCACATGAATATTTTTTATTTCCCCTGAACCTACTTTTATGCTAGGATTCGAACTCCAGTGACTGGAGTGGTAGGCGTATACGATCACCAACCACTCAGCTATAGGAGCTTGACGCTCGAGCCCGAGGGGGCTCTCACCTCTTGTGGTGATTTAGTACTATGTATACGTGTTGCAATTGTTAAACATGGTGCTATATACATTATTTAACGTATATACACTGCGCTGAGTTGCCTATAGTCAACTCAATATGAGAAGGGGTTATAGATAGTAAACTGAAAATTTTTCGCTTAAGAGTCGTTTTCGGTACCACTCCAGACACGGTCCAACTGTTTCGTAATCGAGCAAACCTGTTTGACACATATTCATGAAATGCAAATGAATGCCTGGAGAATGCTGGGCGACTCAGAATTTTTCAGTCGTACCTTCTGTATTGTTTACTTACCAATAGTTGTTAAAGTAATAAAACAAAAATAAGCAGCGTTGAAAACGTTCCAATCTTCAAATATCATAAACAAAATCGCACCGCCAACGATAAACGAAACCAAAAGAAGGATCCCAATTGTGACAGGCATTTTTTGTTCTCTAAAAATTCAATTGTGACCCAGTGCCCAAACGGCCGACCTACTAGAAACGTTTTAGCTCCGCTTGTAAGTCACATATTAAAATTGTCATATGCTTCGTTTGAAAAATTAAAATTTTTTGCCGCCTTTAAGATGAACACAGTCCTCTATGCGGTTTATTTGACTCAAGAATAAAGTTCCATTTAATTGAATCAATTTAAAAATTCGATTTACGGCGCAGTGCCAAAACGGCCGGCCTGCTAGAAACGTTTTAGTTCCGCTTGTAAGTCACATATTAAAATTGTCATATGCTTCGTTTGAAAAATTAAAATTTTTTGCCGCCTTTAAGATGAACACAGTCCTCTATGCGGTTTATTTGACTCAAGAATAAAGTTCCATTTAATTGAATCAATTTAAAAATTCGATTTACGGCGCAGTGCCAAAACGGCCGGCCTGCTAGAAACGTTTTAGTTCCGCTTGTAAGTCACATATTAAAATTGTCATATGCTTCGTTTTTGAAACACAGTAGTTGTTTGATTGGTTCATGGTCATCATAATAATGCATTCTTTTAACAACGCCGCTGTGAACCGCGTGCCATTCACTGTACACAGCGTGCCTGTAGTACTAGAATAGAGTAAGCATAAGCTTTAGACTTATTTTTTGCTTGGCTTAGGCTTAGGCTTAACCTTTATTAGGCTTAGGAAAATGCTCATGCTTGTGCTCGTGCGACTCAATGAGTTGAAATTGACTATGGCGGAGTCGAATTTGACTCCGGTTTTGTAGTTCCGTAGCGCCTATGAAGGGGGCCTTTACACCATTGTTGCGCATGCCCTTATGATACATGCTCGTAATAAACTTTTTGTGTTAGAACGACCAACTGATTCTGGAACAAACTATATATACTTATACGCTTGATGGTGTCCTCCCGAAATTTAAATCCGGGTCAATGTGTACAAATGCAGGTCACCGATGCGCGTTCACACGAACTCGTGTGCCATACCGCACGATGACGTACAGGTGACGTACAGGTGACGTATGATGACGAATGATACGTATAACGTCACCCT
Source organism: Enoplolaimus lenunculus (assembly GCA_030248215.1). Classification (NCBI taxonomy): domain Eukaryota; kingdom Metazoa; phylum Nematoda; class Enoplea; order Enoplida; family Thoracostomopsidae; genus Enoplolaimus; species Enoplolaimus lenunculus. The sequence goes on from JASANG010002002.1 coordinate 130,032, forward strand.
TACTCTTTCTTTGGTTGCAACGCTGTTGTTGTTGTCATTTTTCTTGAACGCAAGCTTCCTTCATCGGATCGTTTTACTGCATCTTCATGTAATGTGTTTCCAGTCGCCGAAACGTGTTTCATACTGTATACATCGGATGGACCTCGTGAGGTTGAAAATGAACTGCGCAACACTGTCATAGCGTCATTGCTGATTTCATCACTAACGACTATCTAAAACAGAAGGTTAAGATAAAGAAAACAAAATTCAGCGGATCTTGTACACTTTTCCTACATTTATAATTAAGAATGATTGCTTTTACGCTTAAGCAAAAGTTTTAGGCAAAAGTTTAAAATTAGGCTTAGGTAAAGTTGGTAGCGAGCGGCGAGGGTGGCGCTATGATTGTCGGGCGTCGAAGGACAGCGCTGGACATCATTGAAATAGTCAAAGATATAGCGTCACCCTAATACATCTTTAATGTTGTGATAATTATGACGGATCGATAATTCGCTGATGCCTATGGAAAGAAAATACTGCTGCATGTAATTATGAATTATAACACACGCTGTTAAATCACATATGATAATAATAATAATAATAATAATAATAATAATAATAATAATAATAATAATAATAATAATAATAGGGAGTTTTGAAGCAAAACATCACTTATAAAAGCGTTTTTGGTTCGAAATATTGTTCGCTACAGTAAGAAGATACGGGTTAAATTTGCGACAGTTTTACGTGCTGGACTGTCAGTTTTTCAGCATTAATATAATAAGTTGAAATCGATAAGTCAGTGGCGGATCTGAAATTTTTCAGCTGAAATGATACTTTCTGTGCTTCGATATTTTATAGCTTTTATGCGTGTTTCAATAGCCAACATTTCGGTGTTTTAGGATTTGCAATTTGAGCACAAAACGCTAAATTCTTGCGGACTCGTGTCGCATCCTGGCTATATTTTTCAGCTATTTGAGCAAAAAAGACACTGTGAATTTCTTGTGAACCATTTGCATTGCAACATTTTCAACACAGCAGGAATGATAAGGGGATAGTTTTTCCCACTAAAACACTGTATCCGCCACTGCGATCCGTTGGATTATAAAATTACAGTCTCGAACGATCCCGTTGCGTGCAAATTGTGACAATTGGCTTTTGCCGATTTGGAATTGTTTCGATTCTTGTGGGATGTTGCTGCGTTGCTGTTTCGATCGAACGTTGTTCCATCGCTGCTTCCAACTGCAATGCAAGTGCTTGGCATTACAAGTGTCGCCGCTGCTGCCGCTGTTGCCCGTCCCGTCAACGCCAGATGTGAACTGAGTCGTCGCGATGTACGTTTTTTATTGCGTGGAACACATGACGTTGGTAGCAAGTGTTGCTGTCTAAAATACATTGCGAAAACAATGCTTCCAATGACATTTTTAGCTTAACCTTTGTCGTCGTTATCAAGAGTTCTCGGGACTCGAATCCGTGGTATACACAGCTGTGTACATTATATGATATGCAAATATGTAACACAGCGTACCTATGTAATGTATATCTTATCCAAGCAAAAAAATAGTCTAAAGCTTTAAGCTTATCTGATCTTTACATGGGCCTTAGCTTCATTAGCTAAAGCAAGCAAATGATACACTTAATTCTAGTACTGCAAGACAATTTTAAAGTAATTTTTGCTACAATTCATTTTTAGATATTTTGTGATGGGTCACACTGCATGCAGGAGGCTTCTATCCTATTTTAGAAGAGCGGGTTGTGCTAAGAACGTCACTGGCTCTTAAAACCCTTAACAATGTATTTCAGTGCTTGTACAGGCTGATATGAATTGCAATTGCAGTTTGCTCTTTAGGACTATGCCAACTGGAATACGGTCCATTTCACGCCATATATACAATCAAGCAACAGGTTTACGTTTTTGTGTAAGCCATCTTCTGAGCTGGTTTCGAGCGTTGGATTTCTACCATTGGACTTGATCGTGTACCATTAGTGATTGGACCATCGTCATTGTTGGCTACGATTGCACCTGCATAAACGGCAACTGCATTTTTACGGCAATTAATTTTCGATACAACAGTATCGTCACCAGTTAATCCGTCAATCGAACAGTTTTCGACCGCATTGCTGCAATCAGTTTCCAATTCATTCGTTGAATTGACTTCATTTTGAAACACCGATGCTGCTGCGGTTACTGTTGTACCCGCTGTACTGGTTGCACCTATAGTTTTATAATGGAAAAAATTTGTCAATTGCTGTCTTTTAATTTTTGTTTCTTATAGAAGCCGGCTTCATACTCAACATTTAAAAATATTTAATTATTGTTATATTTTTGTTAATTCTGCTTAGACCGTATACTCACATCGATATAGCACTTAATATCAGTTAGCGATAAATTTTCAAACAACCGAACTACGGCATCGGCGACAAACAATTTCTTTCAGCAGTAAATTCCAATACAAAATTTTGGATTTAAAATCCAATGGATCGACTCGTTAGCCGCCTCTCTCTGCTGCTGCGTCAATATTAACCGAAAAAATGACCTAACAAAATATACTTAGTTTATTGCAACTGTCGTGACAATTTTTCTCTGAGATCTGAGAATTTGAAGCAAACAACGTATTGGCTTGATCTTCGTTCGTTTGATACTGTGAATAGTGGTTTTGAACTGTCGAATCGTTATTAGTTGCTGTTGACATTGTTTCAGGCTTTTCAACGTCTGCGTTTGTGCGATTCGACGCAGGTTTAGAACAACTATCAGTGTTCGATCTGTTGATACGTTGAAGATATTTTGGCGTGTGACGTATGTGTGCAGTAATTGCTGAAATGAATTGAGAAAATTTGCACTTGAAATGTAAAAAAACAACAGGAAAAGGTTAATTTTGATGCTTTACCATTTAAATTATGACGCTAAACAAATTTCAATAGAAACGTAGTAAACTTGGCTATATCTTGTTCCCTTTCTCCATATATGCTTATACTTAAGATTTGGCTTAATAAGCTAGGTTTCAGAAACAGGCTTACTTAAAGGCTGTGAACCTAACTAATAAACCTTTGCCTAAAACTTTTTTCAGCGTAGAACATACGCCTTGCGGGAAAAAAGCGTACACGAACTAATTTAAACTTTCTCGTTATACTACAGCCCAGATAGAAGGGTGTAAACGGATCGTAAATTAAACAAACGGTATGACGGTATCCGTGAGTTTGGTATCGGTGATATCGTTTGACCTTCATACCTTGCGTATCAAGCAGACGTTCCACGAGTGCAGCGGCTTGAACGGTTGTCATTTGTCTTCGTAGCATTTGTGGTATTTGTCGTATTTGGGCTGATTCTGTAAATTTCAAATTGAAATGACGCTAAAGTATACTTGTGCTCAAAGATACTACACTTGAGCTGAATAACTTCGGACCAACGCAACAAAACTGGTAACCATGAAGCCAATATTTGAATTAGTTTGTGAACTGGAACCGATAGGCTTTTGGATATTGCACCAAATCGACGATCCCACTGGACATGAGTAGGAATTTTCAATTGAAACATCCTATATTACGTGATTACAAACATTGCTTAAAAGCTATAGTTTCAACTATTAATATAAACTTGTCGGCCCATGTTACTTTAACCCCTTCTCACATTGAGTTCACTATAGGCAACTGTGTATATACAGTAAATAATATATATCGCACCGTGTTTAACAATTGCAACACGTATACATAGTACTAAATCACCACAAGACGTTAGAGCCCCCTCGGGCTCGAGCGTCAAGCTCCTATAGCTGAGTGGTGATGGTATACGCCTCCCACTCCAGTCACTGGAGTTCGAATCCTAGTAGAAAAGTAGGTCTCAGGGGAAATAGGAAATATTCATGTGAGAAAAAGTTAAGGGGCATCCAGGTTTCTGGTGGGTCTATAAAATTGCAGGATTAGATTCTATACTACATTTATTTTGCTTAGGCTTAGGCTTAGGCTTAGGAATACGTTTTTGTAACGCTTAGGCTTAGGCTTAGGAATATCCTTAATCTACTGTTACGCCCCTTAAAGTAACATTGGCCAACTTGTCAAACAAACAGGGCTTCACATACAACGATTAATTCGGGTCAATCTCGTTCGAGTTTAGTTTTGTCACTGCCAGCGACAGCTCAAAACTGGAAACTGTCAATTGAAAACATTGGTGCATAAATATATGCGCTAGAGTCAAAAACAATTCATAATTATTTGTGCAAGTCGCTTACTTCGGCATAAACAAACGTGTGTGGATGTGTCCCATGTTATTACAAATTATAATGAAACTCAATATTAACTGCGGACTCACTTTGATTTCGAAGGCGTCTGACACACTACATACGGACCCATAATAAAAGGGCTGTGGCAGGACGGCTGACGCCTTTTTGTAGTAAACGTTTTGTCCCAACCCCTACAAAAGCGTCATCTCATTTATAAGGTATACGAACTCTTTTCATGCCCTTCCTGAAAAATTATTCAATCTTAACACGTTGAGTTCGCAACAGCCTGACTGCACACGGATGTCACCAGCGTTGCATGTTGAGTTTTAGCGGAGACCCGACATGGAAATCTATAAATTAGCTTCGTATAATGTTTTACACTATGCAGCTCGCTCGAATCCCTACCAGCTCGCCTTTCTGGGGGGTAAAACGTTTTCAGCAGGGGCATACAAAGGGTTTCGTTGACTTACAAGTCAGGTTAAACATTTTCTACGGGAGGTCAAAATTTTTCAAGGGCCTAAACTCCCCGGGTCCTTCTTGGCTGCTGGCCCCACCTCGTCATCATCAACTAACTTTCGTCACACTTATTTGTGACGTATTCAACAAGTTTAGTTCCAGCGGCAATTGTATCTGCCTTCGTATTGAATACGTTACGTATTAACGGTGAATTTTTGTCCAACCGGTTTGGTCTTCGATTCACTCCATTTTCTGGCTGAAGTTTATTTGCTGCCGCCTTTTGAGTAACAGCAATAGCGCCACGCCGGCTCAAACGCGGATCGCCGTGTACAGTTGTACCTCGTTTTAAGCGTCGATGCCCAGTGGAAACCGTTCTGAAAAGTAACTCATAATCATTGGTTGCTTAGATGAAGTAGTATTAATATTAATAATGATTGGCAAAAACAGAATGATGAAGATTTGATACATAAACAACAGTAATGACACTGTGAGGTTTAGTTAAACTAAGTTTGCTGTTAAAATACTAAAAATTATCGTAAAGACGTTTCGTATGCTCAGCCCCGAATTTAACTTAGGTTTATTATATGCAAAGTTTGTGATCGTACAGGTCAAAGATTCATTAGAGTAAAACCGACGAATTATTTTAATAAATATCTTCCAGATTCCGTTCCAAAATAAAATGGTTAGTATACAACGTTCCAAAAAAGTGTGAAAACTCAGCTGCAACGCTATCTTACTATAAAAAACTCAAGTGACATAATTACGATTTGATACAAAAAAATATACACATTGCAGTGAAAATTATATAAATCAAAAACGGTTTTAAATTCAGTGTTTTCAATATATCTTCGCGTAATTTATTTTGTCAAAATTAAATTTACCTGGAACGCAGATCAACTGCTGAACCGGACCACGACGGTGCCAAAACAACACTTGGTGGTGGACCAGGTTTGTTTTTGCGCCGCGTATTCGTTGCTGGCTTGCGTTTGGTTGCATCGCGTTTCGTTGCCGCTGACAGTTGCGTTGAAATGCTACTGCTCAAATCATCTGTTGCTGGTGTGCTTTGAACTTGAGTCAGTGGTTCGTCTTGTTTTAGATCTGCAATTGCGGCTGTATACTCGCCACACGCCGTCGGACGCCGCTGCGTAGCACCGTAAACTATTTTTTTGAAAATACCACCAAATAGAATTTTCCAGCGAGGCACAACGGCGTTCCGCGATGCGTGTAGGCGCCCGGCCTGCGCGCAGAGGCGTTTGGCACAGTGAAGTATAGCGTAACCTTGATTGTAACATATATTGAAATTTTAAATTTCGTGTTAATATCTATTCAAAGCCAATTGTAAACATTGCTAACACTTTTGATGATACAGATTGACAATGAAAGCTGAATGTTTCTTAGTTGTTAACATAGGTTCGACTATACGGCAAATTTTGAACTTTTCTTGTTCTTAGGTAACCGTATTTGCGCGCAAAACGGAGGTGACCAGAAGTTAATAATTATTGATTGCACTGGCGGATCCAAGAGTGTCAATCAGGCTTAAAGTTCCTCGAAAAGAAACTAAAATCGAAATTTTATAGTAAGAGTCAGTACTGAAATTGCGTTTGGATATTCGCTCGATACGCTCACGAGATTTTTTGCAATTTTTTATATAACACGGCCCCTATTACAAAGTTTTATATCGACCACTCCAAATATCACGCAACGAAACTTGTGTTCCACGTTGAATTGTGCCCTAACTTTAGTAAATACAATTTGAGAACAACGTAACAGACCGAAAGTCAACGATGATTTATATTTATCCACTGGCGAATAGGACGGAGGGGTCACCCAATCCTATTCCGTTCAACAGGGATCGAAACTAAAATATTTGTACAAAGATTTAGCACTAAGATTGGGTCGAGTTTTCTGCACTGGTATATATCGCGCGCCCACCAGCACCAAATAAACTTGAACCACGAGACGGTTAAACTATTTACAGTAGTAATCCGTTCTGCTACTAAAACCGTAAAATTTTTATTATAAAAGACTGCGAGTTTAATGCTTCCCTTATTTTCTGAAAGAGTATGCAAAATGGTCAACGATTCAGTAAGAACTCGGCTAAGTTTTGTAGACACTCTGGTAATATCATACTGACATGGCGGGCGTTTGGGTAACTTAATTATTGTCTTCACCCATGTATAGAACACGGCCGGAACAGCAGTATAAGCATATTCCTAAGCCTAAGCCTAAGCGTATGGATGGGCCTATTCCTAAGCCTAAGCCTAAGCCTAAGCAAAAAAATTAGTCTACAGCTTAACGGATTCTATTATAGCCCCTCCGGAAAACGCCCCGGCCCTGTTCTATACATGGGCCATTGTTTATAGGATTCCTCCGAAGACATGTGTATGAGAATAGCAAATATTGCAAATTTTAATTTTGCAACTGCAAAATTCAAAACTTTACAAATAAGGCAATTTACATTGTTAATATAAGAGCATTGATAATTGTGTAAACGCATAATTTACAAGTACAGTGAAAAATAAAAACCTCATTGGCACGTGCAAGTTTTTACATCGAGAACAAGCGACTAAAATTAGCATGTGAAAGTTTTTGCAATTAAAACATGCAACTACAGCATGAATGCGCTAGTTTTTGCAGCGAGATCGCAGCATAAACTTGCATGTGCAAATAGCAGCAGCGAGTTCTCGCTTCAAAAATTGCGCAAGTAAATGAGACTTATATACCTTGGTTGCAGTGATCAGGTATTTCAACTCGTGGCGAATGTTGCTTGTATCGATAATGTTGATATCGTTGCGAGTGATAGCTTCTGAACGACAGTGTTCGACTGCGATTACTGAATCGGCGTGGAAGTGTTGCAGTTGTATTGCATCGCACTCCAGTTGCAGAGTAGTGATAAGCGCTAGGATAGCGACCGGTCGTTGCTCCACACTGAAGTGCTACAACACTTGTTGGACCTAAAAAACCAAATATATATATGTATTATATATGTATGCATTATATATATATTTATATATGTATCTATTATATATGTATTATATATAATATATATCTATATATATAATACATACATACATACATACATACATACATATATATATATTGTTTGACGACAAAGTGAAATTGTTAATTTTTGCGAATCTACTAGGCAATTTTTTGAACCCTATATTACTAATAAGTTATCAGTAGATTATCACACGACAAAAGCGATGCATACAGTAAACTTAACGACCCGTATTCTTCAAGGATGCGTAGCACCTATTACCAGGTGGTGATAAGTCTTATAATTTACAAACCAGCAAAATTTGAGGATCAAAATTACGCATATTTTACACATTCAATTTGTTCTGTTTCTGTGTCACTTTTAGCACCACAAATGCAAAAAATCGTCAGTTTGAAAACGTATCGCTGCTGACTGGTGCTACATGCTGCACGCATTTGAGACTACAACCAAATTACAGGATTTAACTTTCTCTATTCGTTGGTAAGGAAGACCATCTCAACATACCCAATTTATTCGAAAGTACATCGCGATGACGGTGAAGCGATATATGCAATGATAAATTTACCTCGTCGAAGAGTTCCGCTATGATAACGTTGCAGTGTTATGAAACTTTTACGCAACCGCTGCCTTCGTTTAGCTTTCCAACTGCAGTACAAACAACATATCCTAAGAATTAGTTGAAATAATAATATATCATCGGAACCCAGTTTTATAAACCTTCATCAATTCGTAATGGGCGCACCTACTGTGCCTTGTAGAATATGGCGTATAACGAGACCGCGCTGAAAACATTATAATTTCTGGCTAACCGTTGGAAGTTTTCAAAATTTCAAAGTATATAATTGAAGTTATCAGAGAGTTTTTTCGACAATCTCAGGTGAGCGCTTTGCATTCTTCGTGACACTTTTTTTAATTTAACAGCTGTATAATCACAGTTGAAATTTATATTACACAAAATATTCCATTTTTTCAAATCATGAATCCTCTAACGCTGTGTGTAATACAGCATTCTGCGTATCGAGTGCTTGATTGTTCGCAAACAAGCAACGACACACAGAACAATGCGCCGATCACAATAATTTTATCAACGGTGCAACAAAATCTGTTATAGACCAGTGCTATCACGAGGATAATTGCAACAAAACAGAACCCCAAAATGCATAAGCATCAACATTTCAGTACCGCTAATGTGTAATTTGATTTTTTTCTGATCATAATTTAGTCGTTAAGTAGCAAATTTAGATAACGCTGCGTATTTTTTCAAATATGGAATTTAGTTTAATTGAACGCAGTTACAGTTTACGAACCTAAAATAGATAAAGGTAAACAATTGCGCAAGGGATTCTGCAATATTTGCTAAACACATCAGCGTTAGCGGTATTCCAATTGTCGCGTATATCATTGTCACCATTCTGCCCAATTTTGTTCTTGGTGCAATGTGACCATAACCTAAAACAATTCAGTTAGGCGTAGCCAGGGGTTCCGGAGGGCCGCTAGGTACCACAATCTATGAACAAAGAAACGTTTTGCGACAGTTGCCAAACTAGTTAATACCAAAATTACGTCTAGCTTCTTGCTCGCTTGGCTCGAGATGTTTGCTGTTCCAATTTACACGCTCTTTGAGGTCAAAACTGAGCCATCAAACAACCGAAATATCGTTGCCAACCCACACAAAAACCTAAATTTTTGATTGTGGGCACATCAATCTTAAAATTTTGCCAAGTTTTCTGCTCGCTTGCCAGGCGAATTCTTTCCAACTCAATTTTTACTGCAACTTCCGGCTGACCAGATCCCTGCGAAATGAGAATCCTGGCTGAACAGGTTCCTGTCAATTATTAATGTTATAAAGTCAGCCAGTGTCAGGTGCAATGAATCTAAACCGATAACGGTCATATTTTTCTTCAATTGCTAAAAAGGAGCTAAAGTTTACCGTTTTTGGTCTACCATAACGCCAGTTCTTCTCAAATGTGTCATATATATAATAAAATCTTGTCTTAAGCTAAAACGTTGAATCAGCTATATTTTACCAAAAACATCCTTGAGTAATGAAAATACCAGCGTGCAACTGAAGGTCTGCATCCGAATTCAAATGTGGCATAAAGTTCACATCCTGTATGTGTTCCGGCTTCAGTTAATTTTCAGTTGATCCGTTTTGACAATGTGCAAGCTTTTAGACGACAAATATGAATAGGCTGAATAGTTCTAATTTGTCATTGTGAATTAATATTTAGCGCAGCAGTTTTTAACTGCCGACCACTGCTTTAATAGTTTTGATTCAAATCTGTGTTGAGTATTTCTGAGATGTCTCGGATGTTTGCACAATTCAACACACCTTACGGATACCATTCATCTTTCATATACAAATATTTTAATAGATCTCTATGTCGTTGTGGCCCATGTATAGAATAGGGCCGCAACAGTAGTATAAGCATATTCCTAAGCCTAAGCCTAAGCGTAAGCGTAAGCCTAAGCCTAAGCCTAAGCCTAACCAAAAAAGTAAGTCAAAAACTTAAAATGACTGTATTACAGTCGCGTCGGAAAACGATCCGGTCCTGTTCTATACATGGACCGTAGTTGTTTACACCTTTGACTATTAACATGGCGCATTCATTAATACTGAAAGAATCTGTAAACCGCTTCAAAATTTTCCAAAGTTAAAAATCGCAGAAAAGGCTTACAATTTATTATAACAAGGATCCGCTCCATCAGCAACCCTCCGCTATGACCTTGGAACGGGGTTGTTGGGCGACACGAGACGATCAAAACAGATTCAAGCAATGGCAATTGCCTCAGAGCCAGCACCTACAGGATCTTTGCGCGAGTGTTTCAAAATCATTTATTTTAAATTCATAAATATATCGTTGACCCATGTTTTTTAATCTACTCGAGGGACGCAAGAACAGTGAGCCGTCTCAGAACCCGGTTAGGTAATGAACTACTTGTGCTTACCGATGGTGGTAATAACGGTAAACGAATACAGCAAAGAACCAGACAGAGTCCATTGTGTTTTCAGTTGATCATCATCGCCATCGTAGCCTTCCAGATTGACGGCGCTGACGAACTTTTTTTCAAACTCGCGTAGAATTTCGTCTGCTCTTTTCTTCCACAATTCTTCTGATAAAATTGTCTGGTTTTCAGTGTATTCACGTAGTTGTACCATTATCTATAATAAATCAAACATAGGAATCAGCATTCTTTTTGTTTCGTAACCACGTCTCAGTTTCCAGTGGCGTAGCCAGCTTTGTATTTCCAAGGTGGGATACCAGTATTTAAAAGTGATTTGCGAGCAAGCGATACGAACGAGAAAAATGTTCAACCTTTACACGATATAAATGCAGACAGTAAAAGTCCTTTTTGTTGAGGCTCCACAAGTTTGGGGGGATGTATCCTCAAATCCATTCTTGTATATCCCCCCGGTATCTTGCATAATGACTGAGAGGTCGGTTGCCCTTTAGTATGTTTAGTTACTATTTACACCATTTACGCATACTAGAAAAATAGCTTACTGAAGTATACTGCACTCAATCAGCTCGTGAACAATGCGACGTGTGTCGCTTAGTTTAAAGATAGTAAACTGAAATTTTTTCGCTTAATCCTTCGGCCCATGTAAAGGTCGGGGGCGGAACGTTTTTTATGGGACTGCAATAGAGTAAAACTTAAGTTTTACACTTTTTTTGCTTTTCTTAAGCTTAGGCTTTGGCTTAGGCTTAGGAGTATGTTTATAATACTGTTCCGACCCTTTTGTTTACATCGGTAAATCCTTCTGCAAATTTATCAATGGAATAATATTCCATCTATTCACGCCTTTGTATACGCGCACCTGTAGGTTACTATATTATCTGACGTACCATATATGTATCATTTTTGATATGACCGTGTCGCTCCAGTTCGGCTGGCAGTTCAATTGCTTGAAACATAAATGCACCAAAAATTGCGTATCCCACAACAAGACCACATAAGCCAACGTGTGAAAATAAAAACGCGCCGACCTGAAATATATTTCCAATCACAGTTACAGCTGGACCAGTTTGCATTCGGTGACGAAAAATACCGGAACCGGAGGTGGAAAACTATGCAGAGCCGGACTGGCTGTGAAGCAAGCTTAGCTAAAAGAAATAATGTTGAGTTTGCTATTATTTTGACCAACATTTCGAAACTGTTGCCAAAAGTTTCTTTTTACGCTCGCTGGCCCCAAAGAGGCAAACAGATGTCAAACCAAAAGTTTAATAAAATACGCAAAATTTTAATCAATGCCGAAATTACCGGAGGTAATGGTGTAAAACAGGTCGATTTTTCTTCCGTCAGATGTTTTCCTCCGGAAAGATCCGCCATTGCTGATCTTTCATCCCGGAAACATCTGGCTAGGCGGATCTTTCCCAGCTGCAGCATTCGCCTAGGCCGATTTTTCCACCCGGAAACATCTGGCTAGGCTGATCTTTTCCAAATGAAGCATTCGCTTAGGCCAATCTTACCTCCAGGAAACATCTGGCTAGACTGATGTTTTCGAACTAAAGCAGTCGCTTAGGCCGATCTTTCCTCCTACTATTGCAATACTTTTTGGTGTCCTTTATGGCGGAGACACCATCTTTGCACCCAGCCATTCTACCCAAGGACATGCTTACAGCCTACAGAAAAATTTTGATGTTAAAGTGGTTCTTTAAACATTTTAAAAAAAATTTGGATAAATTAAAAATTGACTTTTTATCCTCATAAGACTCAACTTGTTTGGTGAGAAGGTATGCCTGTACAAGCCCGTAGCCAGCTCACCTTGCTAAGGGGGGCTGATAATTTTTCAGGAGGGGCATTCAAGGTTGAAAACTTTTTAGGGAAGCCCAAAATTTTCTAGGGGGGTCTACACGGGAATATGGGCCCAATGCACAGTAAAATTTCCAAATCAATTCTACAATCAACCGCGACAGAAATACCGAGCGCGAGAAAATATGTCTGGCTGATTAATTATGGCACCTGACCCACAGCCACCGAAACTCACTACTCATAGGTGCGGATGTAGAGGCGGTTAATACAAACACATCCGGCACTGCTGTTAAAATTTTTCGTTACGTAGCTGTGAGTACAGTTTGCGTAAACCTTAGGCAAAATATTCGCAACTGATCGGCCATCTTTTGTGTTACCTGTTACCAGGGTACAACATGAGGTCATCTCCGGCTCTGGCTCCGGCAGAAAATGAACCTGTATCCAGGGTGTGACCGGAATTTAGGGAACCGGAAGTTAAAAAATGCCGGAACCGGAGCCGGAAAATAACAAAATTCTTGTTACCGAAAATTATATTTTTAACGCTATTTAATCAACTTTTAATAACGCACCATTTAAAATGCCAAAATCCTGAAACAAAATGCAGTAGGCGGAAACATATGATAAATTATGGAGTATGGCACAAATTAAAAATTTTGGCAACACACCCTCGGACAATTTTAGAGAAATAAGTTAGAATAATATGCCCATTTTTCTCATATTTTTAAATGAGAAAATTTTCAATACCAAATATACCGGAAAATTCCGGCGAAAACATACCGGATTTATTACCAGAACCGGATAGTGAAAAATACCGGATTTTCCTACCGGAACCGGAATTCCGGTTGCACCCTGCCTGCATCGTTTGGTGCGTTTACGTTTTATGTTTTGGTCAAGTTTGACTAGTTAATTGCCATGATTGCTTAATAAATAAGCATAAAGCCAAAAGGTTTCGACAACACTTTGCAGGTATTTGCTGCACTATGACCACTAAAAATTATTGCCACTACGTACTTTCGCTTCATGTCCGGCGTCGCTTCCGGTTCCGGCTCCGGAAAATTTTTTTAACCTCCGGCTCTGACTCCGATACATTTTACGTTCTGTTGCACCCTGCGTAATATATTCATTTCAGTGTTAGCAATTTTGGCCCCTGCCTAGATATTCACAAGACTATTTTTCGACCTTTCCAAGCTCTTATTTGGCAAGGGGGGGGCGAACGTGGTCGGAAGGGTGTTTGCTATACAGGGCGGTGTAACCGAATATTCGTTTGCGTTATTTTTACTCTGAAGGGAGCGGCTTACTTGGGAACGTCCTTGATATAGACGCAAATCACTCAACTTATGTGTTATTCTAGAAATAATCACAAGGCGAACATACCTGTCGACCAATCTTGGCGAACGTAGGCATATCTTGAATGACGTACAGTAGTATTAAAATCGTAACATTATAGGTTCAATTGTAAACACTGATACGAGCATCGCCTTATAAGACACTGGGCCAAGTTACTTTGAGGGGCGCAAAAATAGTATCAGCATATTACTTTGCCTAATCTTGAGCCAAAGAAATTTTACGTCTCAGCGTAAGGATAGGTGTATAACTAACTTGAAGACTAAGCCTAAGCGAACAATTAAGCCTAAAGATTAACCTTTACTCTGTTACAGTCTTGCGAAAAAATGATTCGTCCTCAAAGTAACACGAACCAGAGACAAGATGCTTTGTTCATGCGCACAGCGTCCGCAACGGTCTCCTATACTGTGGATTTTTTGGCTGAGCTTGATAGTTACTCGGTTCATTATAACAAACAGTAGGGATTTTTGCTTAGTTTGTTACATTTTGAATAACTCATCTTTGCTATAGAGTCGCTACTGGCGGATCCAATGTGGGCACACGGGCCTATTCTACACTCCAAACAGTTCGTATGTTAATTTGACATGCTTACGGTTTTTAAGCGGGACTTCAATAGAGTACTCTTCAGCTAAAACACTATTTTGCTCAGTCATACGCTTAGCCATGGCTTTGGGTTCATATGTTTACGTTGAGGTTTAGGTGCAGGCTTAGGGTTTGAGACTATTTTTATACACTGACAAGTCCCTCAAAGTATCATTGTCCCAAACAACACCAAAATTTAAGATTTAGTCCAACACAAAAAAGTGGTGAGTCAAATTGACTCTCTCCGAAATAGGCCCACGCACGTTTGACTATGGCGGAGTCGAATTTAACTCAGTTTGTGTAGTCTAGTAGAGCCTATTTCGGAGAGAGTCAATTTGAGTCAGCATTTTTGCAGTGCACTAAAATTGTTTTTGGTTTTATGCTCGTTTTATTTACGAGCTTTTTTTTCACTGTTATAAATGCGCGGAGAGCAGAAATTTCTGCCTCCGTGACTGGCTGCGTCTGAAGGCAACGAAACCTAGGCACTTCCCGGATGTTACATGTTTACATGCGCTGCAAAAAATGGTGAGTCAAATTGACTCTTTCCGAAATAGGCTTTTCGGTACTACACAAACTGAGCCAAAATCGTTTCCGTCAGAGTCAAACGTGCGACTCAGTGAGTCGAATGTGACTGTGGAGGAGTCGAATTTTGACTCAACTTGCGTAGTCAAGAAAAGCCTATATTTCGGAGAGTCAATTTGACTCACCATAATTTGCAGTGTGTAAATGCTGTCGGTTTAACAAACGTATCATAATTTTAAGGTTAAACTTGAAATCGCAAATGTGGTAAAACAAAGTGTTTAAACGTTTCGAACAACATTATTAAAAGGCTTGTTCATCAGGCTGGAGCCACAGCGTTATCTCAAACCTGCGCCTAAACACAAGCCTTTGGTTCGAAAGTTGCACGCGAAAACAACTTGAACATTGCGACCAATGATACCTTCACAACTATCACTGTAACCTAAGTATTTTCCTTAGCATAAGCCTAAGCGTAACAAGCATAAATCTAAGTCGTCAGTATATTACTGTCCAATAGGAAAAAGAACACGGATGCGGAATATTTAGTTATATGAAGTGTACTTTTTATTGGTGGTAATTAGTCATATATATACATAGTACGAGCGGGCAGCAGAAAGGTGATAATTCTAGTAAATATACTGGATTCTTCAAGAGATCTATATACCTGTTTATAAATCAAGCCTACAAATATGCCTAGGAACCTATGCAGGCTCATGCATAGAACAGTGCCGAAACAGTAGTACAAGCATATTCCTAAGCGTAAGCCTAAGCTGAAGTGTAAGCCTAAGCGTAAGCGTAATGGTGAACTTATACCTAAGCCTAAGCCTAATCCTAAGCTTAAGCCTAAGCCTAAGCCTAAGCCTAAGCTAAGTAAAATAATAGTCTACGCTTATAAACATCAGTTTCAACATTAAACTGTTTTAAAAACGTTAATTCTTTGCATCGTCTTAATACCAAAACTGATGTTTAAATCCGCAAAAGCTTTTGATTGTAGTTATCAGTTTGGCCAATGTAAAGAACAGGGACGGAACAGTATGATAAGCATATTCCTAAGCCAAAGCCTAAGCCTAAACCTAAGCGTAACAATGAGCATATTCCTAAGCCTAAACCTAAGTCTAAGCCAAGCAAAAAAATAGTGTATAGCGATTAGTCTATTTTTGTCCCACAGAAAAATGTTTCGCCCTGATGTTTACATGGACCATCAATTTTATGTCAATAAAAAGGAACATTTTGACCACGGAATGATAATAGCATGGATAGTTTATTACAGAAGCAACCAAGACACCACTGTGTGACGGCCATAAATTGCTAATTGTAACTTAATATGATTACTTTTTAAAGCCGACCAGTAACGAAAGCAACAGCAATCTAAGAGAAATGCCAATATGTTTTTTTGCTTAATTCCAATTTTAAGCCATGCGATAACAATGTAGCTTCACCAAGTGCCGGTACAAAACTGTCCACTTCCCAGACTATCTTCGAGTCGTCTTGAGCAGCTAGGCAGTCTTGGGGCGCAGCATTTGATAAACCGCTAGTTGATAACGGATCAATTTTTAAAATTTCACGGCCAAAAAGCCAGAAAGACGTCGAGAAAAGCTCAGCACCACCGTAAAAATAAATATTGCCCACAGCTAGAAAAGTTACAAGCCCACATGTATGTTATTATCTGAAATCCGTGTTTGCCCCTGTTAAAATTTTTGAGCCCCACGAGCAAGATGAGCTGGCTACGAGCCCGATAATTCACGTTTTTGGCCAAAACCCAATAACACAACGCCGGTTTGTTGTTGCATATACTATTGCTTCGTTCCGTTGGCGTCTTCAAACTCTCCTGTATAACGCATCGCAACGTTGGCCAATGGATCGTGTTGATAGACTAAAATCATTTCACCGTTATCATCATCGTTATCGTAATCGTCGTTTTCTTCGCTTTCATCAAACACTTGATCTTCTTCATCGTACACCTATACTTCAGAAAAAAATGTAACACCGGATAATATTGCACATTACACTTATCACCAGTAAAACTAGGTTGCTTGCCGATAGGTGACCATGATCAGCGAATCAAAACGTTCTTTTCTGTACGAAATCATTGTAGTTAAGATGGTATAATCACATATTCCTTTATGGTATCATCGCACATTGTCTTACGATTTCATTCAGAAAACTTGTGCACATATTGTTCCACGCCAAACGAAAAATATAACCTTTATAGGAACAGCGAAAAATAACTCTAAATGGTATCTAATTCCGAGTTAGAAGATTCAAACATAGAACGGAATTAGTAATCAATGGGTGACGTGTTTTAATCGAAATGGGATTAGCTACACCGGCCACACCACCTCCTTCATCAGGATGGTGGTGAGACAAAATATATTTGGTTCAAGTGTCATACTCTATGCGTATGATGCTCTCTTGATAGTAGTAAAAACTTTGGGTCCATGTGTAGTTCAGGAGCGGAACGTTTTTCTGCGGGACTATTTTTACTAGCATCCAATTCATATCAGAGCGCGGTTTATTGCGACAAATCGTTCTAACAGAAATAAAGCATATTCCGCATCCGCAACATTGCTGAGTATCATTAAAACATAAATAACAAAACCGTGTTTTCTGTTAAAAAATGAAATTAATTTCTTAAAAATGAGGGCCAATGTTACTTTTAGGGCCGCAAAGTAGATTAAGTGTATTCTTAGGCTTAAGCCTAAGCGTTGCAAAACAGTATTCCAAAGCCTAAACCTAAGCCTAAGCCTAAGCAAAAAATGTGAATGTAAACCTACTCTTTTGCAGACTCAACAAAAACCGGGACGGCCTTAAAAGTAACATGGGCCAAAATATGAATGCAAAATGCAAACCGATCCTCGTTTTATATTCTTACTTCGTACTCGTCTTTGGCTAACAATCCAATTTTCTGTCCCAACCAACGAGTCTTAGAAACAACGTCATCTTGCATCAATTTGAAACACATTGCGATCAGTGCCATTCCAACTAGCAAATAGATCGAACATATCACTAAAACTTCTTGTTGGTTTTGATCCATTGATTTACCTGGGACAATGTCGCCAAAACCTAAAAACAAAATTTAAATATGTAAAAAATAACGCACACATAATTATACTTTTTATAGTGTTCTACGTATAAATTGTGACTTCTCTTTCAGCCAAATACCGGTTTAATTGAGTACTATAATTGATACTTGAGCAATCGCTTTACAAGTACCTTTATCTTGTGTTTTAGTTTAGGGTTCAAAATATTTGTGAATTTCAATTTCGGTAAATCTTTATTTGTTTCGATGCGGGTTTAATCCCCATTTATGCGAGATTTTGACTTACGAATATGTTTTGTAATATATCTGAAAGATGTAGCGTTTGGAAACTTGTACGACAAATAAAAAATATTAATTTCCACGCTTAGTGCGGTGCGGAAATATAGTAAAGTTGTAACCGACTGCGTTGTTTCGCTATCTCGAGGTAACTCTAGCAGGAGTTTATTTTACTGTCTTAATGAGCTCGCGGTAACTCTAGCAGGAGATAATTTTACTGCCTTAATCTCGAGGTAACTCTTGCGGGAGTTCATTTTACTGTCTTAATCTCGAGGTAACTCTTGCAGGAGATCATTTTACTGCCTTAATCTCGAGGTAACTCTTGCAGGAGTTCATTTTACTGTCTTAATCTCGAGGTAACTCTTGCAGGAGATCATTTTACTGTGTTAATCTCGATGCAACACTTGCAGGAGTGTTCATTTTGCTGCCTTAATGCGAAAAGCATTCAGTACTACACTGCGGTATACATTCTACGGACAATTTCTTGTTGTGCCATATTTTCCCTGATATACTGTTCCCTCTTGCAATTGCCATATTTTCCTTTTGTATTCTCACCTCGCGACTTATTCTCCCCACTGCCATATTTTTTGGACTCTTAGGACTTGAAAAATGTTGTTTGTTTGAGCATAGCTCAAGGAAGCACAGCTTTGCTTACAAGTTTCTTAGTTTTTTATTTTACTCACTCAGCCAACATGGCATTATATCGATACAAATCATTCGTGAAGTTCGCGGAAAGGCATGGTTTGAGCTGTATAGTTCAAAGGGTCAATGTTTGTGTAAGGGCGCAACAGTAGATTAAGCGTATTTCTACACCTAAGCCTAAACCTAAGAATTGCAAAAATGTGTTAATAAGCCTAAGCCAAAGCCTAGCCTAAGCAAAAAAATGTAATCTAGAATCAAAACCTACTCTTTTATGGACCCATTATAAACCTGGACGCCCCTTAAAGTAACTTGGGCTAGTTTGACAGCTCTGGCTTAAAATATATAGGTGGTAAAACAGCAAAAACTACGTTTTGGAAACTTAAAAACACAAAACTTAATTTCAGTTAACCAGATATTATAAAAATGTTAGATGCTCATCACTTGTTTCAAGAAACTAATCTGCACTGCGTTGTGTATGTCGTGCGGCTATTCAGGCAAAATAGCGATTGTAATATTTAGCAAAACAGCAGTGATGTAAGACCAGCGCTGATTGGTTAACGGTACTGTGTCTGTCCAAATAATCAAATCCGATTGGTCTATCAGTTCAATAGCAGTTTAGACTAGGCAAAACTGCTATTAAGGAAAATAGCAGATTGGCCTTAGCCAATTAGTAATTGGTATAGCAGATTGGCCTACGACATATATACAAGGTATGCGGTTGACATCCTGTTCTGGTTCCCGAAGAAAATTCACTCTACGGCTCTGGTTCTTGCATCCCGTATTCCAACATTTGATCTTTTGATAAAAAAACGAAAGATATTGCAGAGAGAAATATATGGCGCTTAGACGACGAAAACATGGCATGACAACGGTGCAGCGCAAAAATTCAACATTTCTAATTGGGTGGCTCAAATTTCAAGTTTGAAACGAGAAATCAAACCACTTAGCCGCGGCTCTGACCGAAGCCTAAGCTATAACCTACGACTAAGCGTAATTCTGGTGTTAAATTATGCCAAAATATAAAAATATGTCAAAAAGTGTGCAAGAAGTGTACAAAAGTCCTAAAATTCAGACTAACCAATAGTGGTAAGTGTAATAAAGCAAAAATACGCAGCATTAAATACATTCCAATCTTCCCAAAATGTAAACAGTATCGCACCGCCAACAATGAACGAAATCAAAAGGATGATCCCAACGCTGACTGGCATTTTTTCTTCCCTTAAAGTCAAAAATATTACCAATGATTACTTTTCAAACATGCGCGTTCTACAAATTTGGTAAAGGTTGTTGAATTCTGGTTAAGAAATACAACCATTAGTTGGATATATCTTAAACCGACCGGATGAAATATATAGCAAATATGTAAGTGCAATCGCACGCAGAAATATATATCAGCAAGTTGGTCTTACTATTAATAAATCGTAGCAAAAGTCGATAAAGACTACTTTATAGACAAGGGTATACAACTTCTTTAAATTAACTTATTACAAGTTGTATCAGCACGTTTTGAATTTTTGGCGTATCCCACTTCATTTCTAACATTGTCGGCAGCGTTAATAAGCATGTATTATGATGCAGAACATCATTTCAAACGATAAACGAATCAGCTGTGAAATTGTGCATATATTTTCAGCATTAGAAAATGACGAAATTCGGTTCGTCAACTATACCTCATATTAAAATGAATGGTTTGATAGAAGCTCGAGTCCTGATTTGGGTCCTAACCCTTCCTGGCCAGCATTTCGCTACGGCACGTTCCGCTATATATGACAGTTAAAATAATTAAGAAAACATTGTTTGAGCTGGTTTCACTGTTTAACAAATTGAAACTACAGGAAACGTGTAGTGTTTTTTACTCTGGGTTCTGTTGTGGTCCAACTGTTGTTGTTTTTCTCGATCTCAAACTGCCTTCTTCAGATCGTCTGATCAATTCTTCGTGAAAGTATCCAGATGTAACAGGTCGTTTACTGCTGTATGCAGTACTCGATGGCACTTGCAGCGCAATTACCGGAGAATGCTGCTGTGTTGAGACTGTGGTTGCTGTTCGATTGTTAGGTTTCGACGTGAAAACTACCTGAAATATAAAAGCAAATATATATATATATACATATATATATATATATATATATATATATATATATATATATATATTCCAGTTCAAGCAAAACATTTAGAGTTGTAACAGAAATATCAGCATATCCCCTAAGCCTAAAGTATAATCCTCAGCGTATTAATGATACACCTGTAGCTAAAGTCTGAGTACAAATCTAAGCCTAAGCCAAAAAAATAGCCAAAATCGTAAGTTTACTCATTAATAGTCCTGCGAATAAATGGTTTGCCCCTCAAGGTAACAATGACACTATTACCCACTCCGTGAAATTTCCTTCACATCGTTCTTCGGTTGTAGATAATTTGGCTGGGTTCCGTTTCTCCCATTCTACAGAAATTTTGACGGCGTTAAAGAGAACTCGAAAATTTAAACTCGAGTTGACCGGAGAAGCTACGCCAGCAACAGATTTCCGCCGCATAATAGATTCGTAATTCGTCACTACTCCACTGACTGTCTATTTATTGTTACGGCCTGTTTTTTAAAATATATTATCAATGTTTATTTATTCTCACAGTTTCAGGTTGCTAATTAGCTATGCCGCCAAATTGCTGGCGTAGATCCAGACCCCCTTAATAGTATACTGCAAAATATGTCGAGTCAAATTGATTCACTCCGAAATAGGCTTTATGGAACTACACAAACTGAGTAAAATTCGACTCCGACAGAGTCAAGTTGGACTCAGTAGCCGGTTACCTACACCAGTGAACTATAGGAGCTTAACGCCAGCGCCCGAAGTGTGCTTTTGCATTTTGCTTAAATTTTGTACTACAGAACCTGGATATTCAATGTGTAATAAACTCGTTGCATTGTAACATCTGTATAACATCCGTACAATAGTATCATAATTCGTCGCCCAGACAACTCGTCTACCGACTTCTTTTAATTCAAAATTTCATTGACTCAACAATTCGTTACCCATCACTATGCTTAGGCTTAAGCTTTTAGGCTTATGATTGCGCTTACGATTATGCTTAGATTGATTCATAGACTACATGACACTGTTGGGCGACAAGTTGTCGGGTGGCAAATTATAGATTCGTGTACAGTATCAGTTTGCAGTTTACTTGCTCATAGTACAGTGTATGCAAGAACGAGTTAATTGCAATATAGCTGCAATCAAAGTTTACCGTTTCGAACGAGCGCGCTGCTTGAAGTTGAGGCTGATAAGTTTTTAAAAATTGCTCATCACAATGACTGTTTACGGTTAAAGCTGTTATTCTGTTCCACACTGATTGATTTGTGTTCTTGTAAGCTGAGTCACGAAGGGTACACGTTGCAAATGACGATGCCATCGTAGTAAATCCGGTGCTTTGAGCCAAATTAATATCGGGTTTTGATACCAGACCATTCCGCTGCGTACTGTTTGCGATCTCCATGCTATTGGTCAGTCTAAAATCAGTTAAGCTTAAACTAACTTGATTTAAGCTTAAGCTAATACAGCCGTATTAAACAAACTTTCTAGAATAACTGAAAGTAACAGGTAGGTTTACGCTTACACTAATTTAAAATTCAACGTATTTTTAGTTTAAGCTAAACTTTTAGTGAACTCTTAGATATGTAACGTGAATGAAGTGAACGTGTTCTTTACGACATGTTTTGCTTTATTCACGTCTAGCTAGCAACAATGTGTACGTGGCCAAATTAGCGAGCGATGCGTGGGCTAAGCATGGAGTGACACGTGGATTAGCGAACGATACGTGGGCCAATGATTTAGAGACAACGAGTTGCGTAGGCGGTGAAGTGGTATATAAGCTGAAAACACTGGAGTTTAAGGAGGATTCATGATTAGACTGTTTGTTCTACCGGTGTGCTTGACTATACTCATAGCGTGGTTATTTCGTCGTGTAATAAACTGTAAACTGTTTACGTTACTCTCTTGTTAAGTTTACTCGGGTTTTATGTTTTATAAGTGCGAAGGCGTTTTACAATGGTGACCCCGACTCGGACACAAACACCTCCCCGTTTTCGGGTCCTGCCTGTCTTTGTGGGGCTGGTCCTGGCGCTCCTCAAATTTCAGGTCTTCGTCAATCGTCGAATCGTCGATCATCCTCACGCGGTCGTCCCTTGCCACACAGTTGTGACGTACTCGTTCCAATCGAATGGTCGTTTCAAGATCCCCAGGAATGGCAAAAGGCAGCGTTCGAGGACACTTTTCACCTGTGTCGTCACTGCTACGCCCCACGGGCTCAGACAATTGGACGTCACCGGGTGCTCTGGTCAAGGTGTAGGTCGGCGGCAAGCCACCTGCCTACGGGTGCTGTTGCTTATTGGCGGGGTTGAACCGAATCCTGGGCCTGTCAATCTCTCTCAACAGTCTAAGGACACTCTGGCCGGGATGCTACAGCTCCTCAAGGCAAGTGATGAGGCATTCGTTCTGCCATCAACCCGGGACGAGATGATCGCGGCGCTCACACCTTTCGGGCCAGATGTTCTGCAGTTGGCAATCAGTCAGCTGGCGATTGCACAGTTTCAGGCCACTGCCGGACCAAGTTACGTCGGATCGGGTCAATTGGATCGTCCTCTACCCAGTGCATCCGCGAGTCAATTTCATCAATTACCGCAGTTCAATTCAAAGACGCCACAGTCCTGGTTCAACCAGGTCGAACAAATTCTTGGGCCGATCGATGATGAGCTCAAGAAACGCAATGTCCTCCGGGTTGTTGACAACGCCCTCGTCCACGAGTCCGGGGTCGACCTCAACGCGGGCTACGATGAGCTCAAGCGGACGCTGATCAACTACTACGCTGATAGCGACAATCGGCGGCTCCGCAGACTTCTGGCCGAAAAGGACCTCAAAGGGCGCAAGCCTTCAAGCGCCCTCCGTGAACTCCTCGAGTTGGCCCCGAACAGTAAGGATCTCGTCCGCCTGCGCTTTCTCGAGACCCTACCTGAGCAAATTCGCCTTACTCTGGTCTCGATGGACAGTGTCTCACTTGAGCAACTTGCTCGCATCGCCGATGCGATGATGGAGATGGCTGATCGGGCTTTGGGCAATCAGGTCAATCAGAACTCAGGTCCTGCAATAGCACAGACGGCGGTGGATCCGTGGCAAGCCTCAATGCAGCAACAAATCAGCGATCTGGCAGCCGCTGTTCGTAAGCGTCCTACCGCAGCGCGTCAAGCAATCGCAGGTCGTTCGAACAATCGAGCAATGACAATCGAGGTGGCAGCCGCGGGGGTCAGCGAACCCGGTCAAGGTCTCAGTCACGCCAACGTACATCGGAAATTTGCTGGTACCACAAGAGGTTCGGAGCCAACGCGCAGCGATGCCCGGGGGCCCAGTTTTGCTCTTTCAAAGCAACGTCCGGTTCTGTTTCCGGTCCGGGAAACGAGTAGCCCCCACCGCGGTGCCATCAAGCGGTGGGGCGGTCAATGCGGTGTTCATCGGGGCAACCTCGGTAGGGCATTTTATTGCCGATAGTGGTAGTTCCCTCTCTTTTCTGCAACTCTCCCATGCACCGGACACCATTCCCCTCCGTCATCGACCCGTGGATGCCACCGCGGTCAACGGCACACCGGTTAAGATCATGGGCACATGCGACCTCGACTTCCAGCTAAAGGGGTTTTGCCAGCAGTTCCGTTGGACCTTTTACGTCGCCGATGTCGCTCATCCGATCCTCGGTCGGGATTTTCTCCGCCACTATGGATTCGCTGTCGACTGTGTTCACAATCGCTTGATTCCGGCAAACACAAAAAAAGATTTCGGCGGCCTGTTGCACGGCAAACACAAAGTCGGTATCAACCCCGATGGGTGTTAGGATCGTAATGCCAGGCGAAGCAAATCGGGTCAAGCAGGTCCTTCGCAAGTTCCCAAAGATCTTCGATCCCATCGACGCCTTCGCTCCTGCTCTACACGGGATTGAGCACCACATCCTCACAACTGGACCACCTTGCTTCGATCGCCCACGACGCTTGGACGGGCCAAAACTCGTGGTCGCAAAGCGAGTTTTCGCCGAATGGGAGAAGCAAGGTATCGTCTATCATGGGGAATCCCCTTACACTTCGCCCTTGCACATGGTTATAAAGGCGGACCCCAAGGCACCGTACCGTCCAACGGGTGACTACCGTAAGCTCAACAGTCAGACAGTCCCCGATCGATACCCGATGCCCAATCTCACGGACCTCGCGGGTGATCTCCACGGAGCCTCAGTTTTCTCGAAGCTGGATCTAGTTTGCGCCTATACGCAGATTCCTGTAGCAGTACAGGATCAACCGAAGACGGCCGTCACGACGCCATTTGGTCTCTTCCTGTTCCGACGAATGTTTTTCGGCTTCCGGAACGCAGCGCAGACTTTTCAGCGGCTTATGGACTCCATTTTTGGTGAGTTACCTTTTGTTAAGGTGTATCTTGATGATATCCTCATTGCCAGCCGAACACCTGACGAACACCTCGGGCACTTACAAACGGTTCTCACTCGCCTCAACAACCACGGCTTGAGATTACGCCCGGATAAGTGCGTCTTGTTTAGCCCCAATGTCAATTTCGTCGGGGTCGAGGTTGATGCGAGCGGAGTTCGCCCAATACCGTCCAAGGTCAAAAACATTCTCGACTTTCCGCGGCCGGATACAACCAAGTCTCTCCGTCGTTTCCTTGGCATGGCCAGTTTCTACCACCGTTTTATTCCAGGGTTTTGAAGAATTGCTGCTACTCTCACGGACATGTTACAGGGCACGGTCGGAAAAGGAAACTTTAAGTTGGCATGAGGATATCATCAAGATACACCTTAGCAAAAGGTAACTCACCAAAAATGAAGTCCCATAAGCCGCTGAAAAGTCTGCGCTGCGTTCCGGAAGCCGAAAAACATTCGTCGGAACAGGAAGAGACCAAATGGCGTCGTGACGGCCGTCTTCGGTTGATCCTGTACTGCTACAGGAATCTGCGTATAGGCGAAACTAGATCCAGCTTCGAGAAAACTGAGGCTCCGTGGAGATCACCCGCGAGGTCCGTGAGATTGGGCATCGGGTATCGATCGAGGACTGTCTGACTGTTGAGCTTACGGTAGTCACCCGTTGGACGGTACGGTGCCTTGGGGTCCGCCTTTATAACCATGTGCAAGGGCGAAGTGTAAGGGGATTCCCCATGAAAGACGATACCTTGCTTCTCCCATTCGGCGAAAACTCGCTTTGCGACCACGAGTTTTGGCCCGTCCAAGCGTCGTGGGCGATCGAAGCAAGGTGGTCCAGTTGTGAGGATGTGGTGTCTTATCCCCGGTGTAGAGCAGGAGCGAAGGCGTTGATGGGATCGAAGATCTTTGGGAACTTCCCCCCCACCCGCTTGACCGAATTTGGTTTCCGCCTTGCATTACGATCCTAACACCCATCGGGGTTGATACCGACTTTGTGTTTGCCGTGCAACAGGCCGCCGAAATCTTTTTTTGTGTTTGCCGGAATCAAGCGATTGTGAACACAGTCGACAGCGAATCCATAGTGGCGGAGAAAATCCCGACCGAGGATCGGATGAGCGACATCGGCGACGTAAAAGGTCCAACGGAACTGCTGGCAAAACCCCTTTAGCTGGAAGTCGAGGTCGCATGTGCCCATGATCTTAACCGGTGTGCCGTTGACCGCGGTGGCATCCACGGGTCGATGACGGAGGGGAATGGTGTCCGGTGCATGGGAAAGACGGGGGATAAGAGAGGGAACTACCACTATCGGCAAGGAAATGGCTTACCGAGGTTGCCCCGATGAACACCGCGATTGATCGCCCCACCGCTTGATGGCACCGCGGTGGGGGCTACTCGTTTCCCGGACCGGAAACAGAACCGGACGTTGCTTTGAAAGAGCAAAACTGGGCCCCCGGGCATCGCTGCGCGTTGGCTCCGAACCTCTTGGTGGTACCAGCAAATTTCCGATGTACGTTGGCGTGACTGAGACCTTGACCGGGTTCGCTGAACCCCGCGGCTGCCACCTCGATTGTCATTGCTCATCTGTTCGAACGACCTGCGATTGCTTGACGCGCTGCGGTAGGACGGCTTACGAACAGCGGCTGCCAGATCGCTGATTTGTTGCTGCATTGAGGCTTGCCACGGATCCACCGCCGTCTGTGCTATTGCAGGACCTGAGTTCTGATTGACCTGATTGCCCAAAGCCCGATCAGCCATCTCCATCATCGCATCGGCGATGCGAGCAAGTTGCTCGAGTGAGACACTGTCCATCGAGACCAGAGTAAGGC